>CAUYRH010141565.1:0-30844 GCA_963574655.1 Perodicticus potto | reverse complement strand
GGAACATATTCTTCTTAGCAAAGTATCTCAAGAATGGAAGAAAAAGTATCCAATGTACTCACTCAGCCCTACTATGAAGCTAATTTAAAGGTTTCGTATGAAGGCTATAACCCAACTATAGCACAAGAATATGGGGAAAGGGGCAAGGGAGGGGAGGGAGGGGAGAGGTTGGGGTGGAGGGATGGTAATTGGTGGGGCCACACCTATGGTGCATTTTAGAAGGGTACAGGCAAGGGTGGTGCCTGTGGTTCAGAGGAGTAGGGTGCCAGCCCCATATGCCGGAGGTGGCGGGTTCAAACCCAGCCCTGGCCCAAAACTGAAAAAAAAAAAAAAAAAGAAGGGTACAGGTGAAACTTACTAAATGCAAAATAAAAATTTCTTCATACAATAACTAAGAAAATGCCATGAAGGCTATGTTAAACATTTTGATGAAAACATTTCAGATTGTATATGAAACCAACACATCATACCCCTTGATTGCACTAATGTTCGCAGCTATGATTTAATAAAAAAAAATAATAAAAGAAACTTGCTGTGTCCTCATCTACAGACACATTTCTTCCCCGTGCATAAAGTTCTTTGCATTTATTGTCAGTAAACTCACTAAGACTCTTCACCTTGCTCTCTCGGTATGCACTCTCCCTTGAGCTATGGCAGGAGGATCTCAACGCCACATCCAAAATATTTGGAGAAAAATGAAGACAAGAGAAAACATCCTTGAAGAATCAGGTTCAGTCTAGCCAGTCTTTGCTAAAATCGTCAAGTCATTGCCCCCTCAAGTTCAGAGCCATGACGTTCAGTATTACACCAAAGAATGCATTCATTTCTTCTGACAAACATCCTTTCATGATGCTGTGTTATTTTTTTAGTGAGGTCACTTCTGTATTTTTTTTTCCACTGCATACATATTTGTCACAGTCACAATTTCATCATCAAAAAAAGAGCTGGAAGTACCCAAGTTCAGTTTGGGCCATGCATTTAAGAAAAGGTGAATGTCTGTTGCGCGGTAGCATCCGCGAACTTCGTAAGCTGACCATCACTGTCACGATAAACCTTCCAGCTACTTGTTACAGGTTGTGTATTACTGTCACTTTCTTCTTCATCGCTAGCTTCACATTCACTGGAATTAACATCACTGCCTCCAGGAAGAGTTTCTTCATGCTCATTGTCAACACTAAACTCTCCTTCAACCCCACTGTCCTCAAAAATCCACACTGCAGCTCAGGCTTATAATCCTAGAACTCCCGGGAAGCAGAGGCGGGAGGATCCCTGGAGCTCAGGAGTTCTAGAACAGCTTGAGCAAGAGCGAGACCACTTCAATAATAGAAAAACTAGTTGGGCATGGTGGGGTGCACCTGTAGATCTAGCTAATGGGGAGGCTACAGCAGGAAGGTCACTTGAGCTCAGGAGCTGGAGATTGCTGTGAGCTAGGTGAGGCCTAGCCTGGGCAACAGAGGGATTACTCTCTCTGAAAGAATAAAAAAGATCAACACCCAAAACTCAGGAACAGCTCTTTACACTCACTGAGGGTTGGACTTTTAGTGTATTACTGTCTTGATAATACACCAAAACATCAGGCTTTTGTATTTGTTTTTTTGTCAGTATCATTCATCAGTCAGTATGAGGAGCTCAGAAAGCAGAAGACTTTAATTACCCAACGTTGAAATGTGGCACAAAATAGAATATTCTTGCTTAGTATCTGGATATCCTTTTTTTATTCCCCCTATCAAAGTCATATATGACACCTTAGATATTAAGTATTCGTCTGAAATCACAACTTGGACTGTAACATACCCATCCTCTTTCTCAACTCTCTGAACCACACCTAATTTATTCAGAGACAATGAGTTTCCAGGGCCCACACTCGGCCTGAGGTGATTCAATTCTCATCCCCTGAAGTGGGACAAGTAAAAAGCAGCTGATGAAAGAAAAGGGAATAGAGGAATTTTAAAAACCTGATGTTGAGGGGTAAGGAAAAAGGGTTTCTTAGAAAGCAGTGGTATAATTGTAATGAAGATGCTTATCATTTTCACATGGTTTCTTAAAGCTCAAAGGATTTTGGATTTGATCTTGTAATTTCAATACGCTTGTGATTGCTTGGAAAAACTAGTAATCCTCCCAAAGTATTTTCTTTGAAGGCACCAAAGAGCAAGATATAATTATGTGCCCCAACGGACTGATCAGCTGACTGCCCCCGAAATAACCCATGCCCTTGGCAAAACACGGAAAATCGGTAATGTTCCCCACAGAGAGAAAACAGAATCTCCTTCTAAGCATCCATTATACAAAGGTGGGAAAGGAGGAAAAAACCATCTGCAAATACAATCAGAAACCCATATTATGAGTATAGTTTACCAAGAGCCAAAGCATGCTATTCTTCTGTGAATACGGTTATTTAATAGATAAATGATCGAGTGGTTAATCAGAATGAAAGTTGGTCCAGTTTATGCATTTTTAGGTATTAGGCTTTAGCTGGGGGAAATAAGGTCTCTAGAAAGAGCCCATACTCAGCACAGGATCAGAAAGTGGGCAGCAAGGAAGATGATCCGGAGTCTTTATCTCAACCTGCCCGTGACCTTTTGAAATTCAGCAACTAGAGACCCTTTCACAGTACACTGCGTTTCTCTCTAACGTTTAAAGGTTAAACAGCGCATATACATTCAGCCCACAGTTTACGCTATGCGTTAAGTGCCAAAAAAATAATAACTCAGAACTCAAAATAAGTGAGTTCCTTATACATGTAAAGTTACTCGGGAAGGAGAAAAACAGACAAATTAGCATAATTCCTTCTTTCCTCAATTCCTTGGCAACAAAGAACAAAACCCCCCACTGGTAAAAAAAAAAAAAAAAGCTGTTCCATCTGCCATCCTATTGCAGGAACAGCTCGCTTTCTTGGAAAGATGATTTATGGGACAACTAAATCCCATATTTCAGTTTTTGGGGTGGAAGACAGTTAGTGAGAGGGGTTTTTTGGAGAATGTCCATCTATCACAGGCCCATTGTCAAAACATCTAAAAACCGAGACTCTGAACCCATGAATTACCAGCCACCTACTTTCATATTCATCCAACCTTTTCAAAGTGTGTGGGGTTCTTATTTTCATCTGAGCATATATAATATGCTATACACAATTTGTTAGGGAAATTGTGTGCACAAGGAAATCTTTTTATTATAATAAATGATTATCACTTTATAGCAACAGAAAGAAGTTGCTATAGTGGAAGAACTGTCTTGCTTATTTTCATACATAGACAAGAGGTAGGTAAGAACACAGTAATACGCTCAGTGGTCAGTCTGCCAAATTTAATTTGCGGAGGCTTGATGGAGGAGGGCGCAGGTGCGTAACCTGGCCCAAATCCCCCTTGCAGAACAGTGGTGGAGCCAAATTAGATGTCCTAACCTCAGATACTGAACCACATATTAGACCCAGCCATCTCCCAATTTACTGACTTCAAATAGACGTCTTCCCTCTGGAAAATGAAGTCGAAATGAGCAAAATTTAAAATTTTACATTTCTTGACTGTACATAAATTTTAAAATCTCTTGAAATTTAATTGGAAGCCATATAATTTGAAGGAATATCTTTTGCCCACATGTGCCACCAAAAATATAATTGCAGAACTTCCCAAACATGTATTTTAGCTTAGTTCAAATAAAATGGAATGACAAAATAGTATTATGTTTTCCATGGTACATAATTATGGTTAAGTTTCTAAAGAAGACAGTAAACTGTAATGTCTATTATTTCAGTGAAGTTGAGTGTACATAACCCTTTTCTCTTGTTTCATGTTCCTCAAAGTTGTTATCTAATGATGAGATGGTTTTAGAGAACTCTTTTTTTCTGAGACAGAGTCTCACTCTGTGCTCCTGAGTAGAGTGCTGTGGCTTCCTAGCTCACAGCAACCTCCAACTCTGGGGCTCAAACGATTCTCTTGCTTCAGCTTCCCGAGGAGCTGGGACTACAGTCGCCCACCACAAACACCTTTTAAGACAAGGCCTATGTCCAGGACTGTTACTCTGTTCAGTTTTAAGCGCGCATTTTAGTTTTCCTACTTTACGACTCCATTAATCCTTCCTTCACAAGGGTCTCCATTTCTTAATTAAATTCCAAGTTTTGCAGACTTTGTTTTTATTACTTAGTGATGCCTTCACTAATGGTTTTTATTTTATTGTGAATTCCAGATGCAGTTATGGTGCCAGGTTGAATTAACAGGCTAGCAGGAGACTCAAATGAACAAACAGGTGAAGCATCATCAATGTCGCTGGAGGAAATACTTAAAATACTGAAGCATGGACCAGCAAACCCTCCCCTGTCACTCAAGCTGAAACCTCAGAGTATGGGAAGGACAAGTAGTGACCAACACGGAGCAGATGCTCTCCTCACTGCCATCCTTCCAGGGAAGGGCTGGCAACCTCCCTTCCACCAGCCCTACCCCTTTGAGCAGCCGTGTTACTGAAGGAAATTCCATCCCCTCCACCTGGTATTCGTTTCTCCCAAAGGAAGGATTGCTTTGCCAACACCTTTCTGCAAGTCACACTCAATTTGGGCAGAGCTACTCTGTGGAAGTCTCCTCCCCAGGGGAGTCCC
Organism: Perodicticus potto; assembly: GCA_963574655.1. NCBI lineage: Eukaryota > Metazoa > Chordata > Mammalia > Primates > Lorisidae > Perodicticus > Perodicticus potto. The sequence continues at coordinate 26,256 of CAUYRH010141565.1, read as the reverse complement.
TGCCCTGGGCCCTTCCTGTCTCTCAGGGACCTCCAAGCCCATAACCAACTTGCTCCTCCCCAGGGGCAGGTCACCAGACAAGTCTTGGTCTTAACCTTTCAGAGAGGTTGATTCTCCAGCTTCCTTCTCTCCAGCTCAGTAGGAGACACTAGTTCTGGAACAGGTAGTTGTTGGAAACTGCTTTTCAGCCAAACTACATTTCATAAATTAGCCTTGACGATCTAAAAATAACAGTTTGATCTTAATTTCCCATTGGTCCAGAAATGAGAGAGAAGAAAGGTACAATTAATTCACATTATTCAGCTCCCAACCAACACAACAAAAACTTTAACTGCTAATTAGCCAATGACTGGACAGCAGAACCCCCACTCCAGCAGCGCTATGCACTCTAAATTGGCATTTCCTTTTAATATTACCTTACATCTATATATAAAGTGTACTTTTTATTCATATTGTTTCAAGACTGTTTTTTTAGAGACAGAGTCTCACTTTGTTGCCCTCAGTAGAGTGCCGTGGTGTCACAGCTCACAGCACCCTCCAACTCCTGGGTTTAGGTGATTCTCTTGCCTCAGCCTCCCGAGTAGCTGGGACTACAGTTGCCTGTCACAACGCCCAGCTATTTTTTTGTTGTTGCAGTTTGCCCAAGGCTGAGTTCAAACCCGCCACCCTCAGTATATGGGGCCAGCACCCTACTCACTGAGCCACAGGCGCTGCCCTATTTCAAGACTTTTTGAAGCATCCACATTTGTTTGAATGCTTTCACACTGCCTGTTCATTAATTGATATCTGCAATTCATGAACACAGAAGGAACAGCGTTAAGACCAGTTTCCTTCCAGACACTTATGTAGGGGGTGTACTAAGGAACACTACTGGCCTGCGGGACTGGCCGTATCTAAGAGTCCACATGAGAGGCTATTTCAAGACTACTGCATACAAATATTCCTGACGTTCTTGAGCCAATTCCTAAAAACGCAGCATACAGAAGGTATACTGGCGATCATTAAAGCGGAGCCAGATGTTAAAAAATTAGAAGACCAGCTTCCAGTGGCCAAACAGAAGAGGTGAAAATGAACACCAGTCTGAAAACGAACTAAGTCTGGCAAGAAAAGCTAAGAGGTAGAAACCATGGAAGTCATTAGTGGAAGAGCCTCCCGCCCATCAATAGAAATGGTCAACAGAATCGTCCTTAAATGACTTTGGTGGGTTGATGGGAATCTGATGTAATTAATTGTTCTATTATGCTAAAAACAATAGTTTATTTTTGAAACAAAACTCAGTAACTTTACAAGAGTAAGTTATAATAAATAACAAAATAATTTTATGAAAAGCACAGCCTTTAAAAAGACGCCTGGTTTTAATTTTGGTCACATGATTCATTTGGCAAGTTTGGGCAGGGTACTCAATGCCACTAGTTTCCCATTTTCCTCATCTATGAAATACTTATAAAGATACTACCTCTGAAGTTTGACTATAAGGTTGGCCAGAGTATTTCAGAATGGTGTGAGACAACTAACAAATGATCAAAATATTCTAGACATTGTTATAATCACATAGTCATTAACTATTTTTCATTTTCATTATTTTATTAATTTTTGAAGAAATATCTCCATCCTATTGCAGTAGAAAAATAATCTGTAAAACTATAGTTCTGGTTTTTCACTCTTTGGCAGTCAGTTATTTGATACAGAACAAGTCACCTGTTTATTACGAGCCTCAGTTCTTTCATCTAGAAAATGATGCATTAAAAACAGAATTGTTGCACATAACAGATAGAAACTGGTGGGCACAGATTAAGCATTCAACAAATAGTATTTCCCTACTCTCTGTCAAATGATCAAAGGAATGAGTATATTTTATCTTGCTTTATAACAGGAGGTTGCCAATGGTAGCGTTAGCCCTTTGCTTCATCTGGTGGAAAGACAACGTTTCTATCTCCTATAAAATAAAATTCTAGAAAGCAGTTACATACATTGGGCAATGGGGACTGGAATGGAGCATCAGGGAACATTCTGGGATGAGAGAAATGTTCTAAATCTTGTTTAAGGTGAAGGTTACACAGTTGTATATAATTGTCAAAAATTACAGGAGAGGACACAAAGAGATGAACATATTATTTTATATTGGGTCTCAATTTTTTAAAGCCTATAATCTTAGGTTTAGAAAAACAAAAGGTTTTACAGAAAGGCAATGTACTTCATTCCCCCCCACCTATGTATTATTAAATGATTATAGAAAATAAAGGTTTAAATTAGTAGCCAACATTTTAAAACAAGGAAAGTTCACCTGGAACTCTAGAAGACCTATTTTTCTTTAAAAATCAGAATATGTACAAGGCAACAATCGCTAAGGCTTAACAACGAGAGTCCTTTAGAAAGAGTTTGCAATAGACTCTACCAACTATGGTGTTTCCTTCTTGGCTTATCAGAAGCCTCATTTATTTTACAACCCATCCCACAATACCATTATGTAATATACTTGTTGAGTACTTTAAGCTTGAGTTCCCTTTGAAATGGATACAAGGTGCTACTTAAGTTCTATAATGATGTAACAATGTGGAAATTCTAACACATGTGTACTACAAATGAGAAATCTACATGTACATTGGGGCTTATGTTTTCCAAGAAAGTTATTCATAACGTAGGTATTGTAACAATAGTAAACCTTGTTTATTATGGACTACTGTAAAATCCAGTAGAACTTCCACTTTCTATACGGAGGTGGTCAACATCAGAAATTTCCATTAAGTACATGTGGTGCATGTTGGTCTGCAAAAATTAGGTCAATTTGAGGAGGTGGTCAATGTGGGGATATAGGTGGCTATGAAGATTCCACTGTAGTTAAAAAAAAAGTCACGTGCAAAATCTGTTCCAAAGAAGGGCATCAAATAGGTCTTACAAAGATTACCCAAGGGCATCAAAAAGGTCTTACAAAGATTACCCAGGTTTATGACTAACACAAAACATAAGTTGTTTGATTTTGAACAATGCAATCTTGTCTGCTCACTTAATGAGTTGTAAATATGACCCAGAACTCTTCTTTCTTTGTGGACATCCTGAGCAACAGTCTCCAAAGACAAAAGACCCTAAGACAGGTGTCAGTGAGGGCTGCACTGTCAACACCGACTCCCTTCTGGACTGTCACATCACTTTAGGTGATGCTTTTCAGAAACAGGTCATTGCAAGGTAAATACACACACACAGGACACACGTACACACTCAATTCCTCCAAACAGGAAAACCTGAAAATTACAAAGAACACAGGGAAAGGAAAAATAAGCATATAAAAGCTGAAAAACATTCACATATAATTACAAGTTAAAAAAGCACAAAGTAAGGAAACCTCAGGGATAAAGTTTAGAAAAAAAAAGAAAAAACAGTCTTCTTGTAAAGAGATTCTCCTCATTGCCTGTTATCGTGCAGGAGCTGAATTCTCAGTAGCATAACCTAAAGGTGAGGCTGGACATTTAATTACTTTACCCAATAACACAAACGACTGTGCAGGAAGCCTCGTGGCCTGAAGCACACACAGAGCGTGTCAGCTACAGACAGTGCGGTGTGCATTCCCTTGAGAACTGCAGTATTGCCTTACAATCAAATGTATTTCACTACCAAACAAAGATTGAATCAATTACCTGAAGGGAGAACCAGTGCCCACAATGAAGTCTTCGCCTTTGAGAATCAGCGCAAGAGCAAAGCAGGAGGGCTGCTGCACAAATATTCTACAGTTTTCAGCAGCTGCTACACAAACAGCAAAGTATCTCTGATTAACCTGGAGCGCCTGCCACATCTGTGCTCAGCAGTCCCAGCTGCTATCCTGCTCTGAAAATGAGCATGTTCACACCCTTGAAAAAACAAGGTATCTATTATCTCCTAATACTGAACAGGACTATGTATTCTCTACCCTTGTAAATAGAGCAGAGGTTTGTGTTGTGTGTAAATGTGTATCTTTACATTGTGATTTGTGCAAGGTTTAATACGAGTCGGTCTTTATTTTTCTGTGAGATCCATGTTTTATTATAACCATCCAAAACCGATATTCATTCTTTGGTTTTTATGAAATTAAATGAGTGAATCAAACTTTACTCGATCATCTGTAGAACGAGTCATAAAATTCACCACTGTTAATTAACCCAGAAACATTTTCTATATAATCCCAAGAAAAAGCTGTCCTAAGCTTAACAATCCCACGTTTCAGACACCAACTGATCCCATCTGAAATGTGAGCTGTATCACCATCTAACAAGTTAGTCTTTATTGTAAAAGTCTATACAATCACATAAAATGACAGATTTAGTTTTATAAAAATATTTTCCAGAAACAGTTTCTGTCACAACTACTACCAGGTAAAAAAATTAAAAAATCACAAAAAGGGACATTTAATATTCAGTCTGCTTCACCACACTCTGTGCAAGTTCTCACTCTCCAAACAAACCAGTGGCTTCTTATTAATGTATCACACTCACCTTACCTTTCCTTTATCTTTTCCCTTCATTATTCTCACCTTATTATTATCCCTCTCTGCACCCTTTTAACGAAATCATTTTCTTTTCTTTTCTTTTTTTTTAATAATTTTATTAAATCATAATTGTGTACATTGGTGCAATCATAGGGCAGAATGTGCTTCATATACAAAGGCCTCTTCCACTACTCCAAGAAGCAAAGATTCACCCAATCTGGTCCCAAACATAATCTTCGGTTCTTTTTTTTCCCCCTTTCAATTGCAATAACGCCAAGGACTTCTGATTCTCATCTACACTTTTAAAAAAAAAAAAAACTTCCTTGAGACAAGAAATTATGACATTAACTTTATATTATGATCTAGGAATCTAAGAGTCAAATAGATAATCATTCCTTATTGTTTTCCCTGTGCCAATCTTGTCTTTAAATCGCTGAAGGTCAAATTCTGAGATTTCATTTTTTTCTTTTCTTTGTTTAAAATGTAGCAATAGCACTAAATAAACCATCACTTGAATAGTCACTGAACTATTCATAAATTATAAAGTTTTACATTGTTTTTAGTGTTGTTATTGTTATATCAGATTCTTCATCATCAACAAACAAATTGAGGTTTCTTTGGACTCCTCATATTTAAGGAAATCTTACTTTCTTCACCAAAACTGCTTATTTGGCCACTAGGGGACTGAGAGAAGGCCAATTATCAAAATGCAGGATCTGTTGGCCCTTTGCGGGGGAAAGAGAAATTTTTACCCCAGTGAAGATGGTTGTAAGTGTATTTAAAATATTGACACGAGATTGGCGGCCTGTCACGTGCTGCCTGAAAGGTTTACTACTGACAGGAACTTAGAACAGCTGCTCGCCTGGAACGTGAGAAAACATTTGGACACTTAGGATAGCCTGATTTTCCCCTTAAAATCTGTTTGGCAAAACGTTCTGGCAGTTAATATGATCCTGCGAAAAAGCTTTTAAAAAGTGCTCCTATCTCTTTATAAAACTTGGTTTTTGCCGGTACAGACTATATATTTTAAAGTGATATTTTAAACTCATAATCTTCTTATGGCTGGCTAATATCTTTGTTTAGCACTAATATTTTTATTCAGCCAATACAAATGGAAAATGGATGGCAGTTGTGTATTTTAAATAAAATGGCAGTCCACAGTGAAAATGTTTGAAGAAATTACCAGTGTCTTGGAGGGAAAGTCAATTATCTACACAAAAAGGAGATTAGAATAGAGGTTATTATCTTGCAGTTTCACCAATGAGTTCCAAATCTTTCATAACGAACCATGTTAACTATGCTGGGATATAGAAAAACTGATTCTTAAGCATTAGGGCAAACTTGCAGGGAACAGTTCAAACATTTTAACTCATGAATACCAGCATGACCCATCTCCTTCACCTGTGTTCTCTGCATAAAATAACAGCTGCCCAGAGTAATCTGTGTGCTCAACTTTAGTAATAATTCCCTGAGCACTTCCTTTCTTGAACGGGTTTTCCTCTCTCACTGAAACTACGTTCCTCTTCTTCACTTCCAAGTACGTAAGTACTAAGTTCCTCTTCTTCACTTCCAGGCCTCTGCAGGGCTGCCCTTATCTGAGGCTCAGCGATCTAAACAATATTGATTTATGATGGCTATGCAATGTACACGCTCTGCAATTCTCCTGTATGATTTATGCAAAAAAATAGATTGTACATTAAGCTTGGCATTCATTAGGCTGGCCTATTCCAGGTTCACATTAATCTTGTATCAGATTTGTTTGGAGGAGTCATGCATTTAGAGCATACAGTTATTTGGCAGATTCAAAAGTATTTGCAAAATCTCAGCCACTCCTTAAGCAGATTTGTGTGTCAACCCTGAGTAGAGGCCCTGACCCAGCCACCTGGGGCTGCCTGGAGGGAGATGCCAGCATTGTATGTGTGCAAGGAGTTACTCAGCAGATGTGAATTTTAAACAGTTTTCAAACCTGAAATAAGAAGTAGGGGGAAATTGTGACAAATTATCCATTATTAATGAGCGTAAGCTGAATATATTTTTAAAGCTATTACAAATCCACCTTCTCCACACTGCTATTGTCTTAACAACAACAACAACAAAAACTAGATTTCACTATTTGATGATAAACAAGGCAATTAAGTGACAACTTGAAAGGTAATAAAAATAATGGAAGCTCCACACATATTCTATTATAAAAACTTATGAGGGGGTGGGGCCTTGGTGTGCGCCACACTTTCTGGTGGCAAGACAGGATTGTAAGAGGGTCTTTACCTAACAAATACCATCAGTGTAACCTGGTTTGTTGTACCCTCCATGAATCCCCAACAATAAATTTTAAAAAAAGGAAAAAAAAGAACTTAAGTTTCCTTCCTAATATTTTAAGAAAGCATTTCTATTGCTTTAGATTTAACAACAAACTGTGAACTATTCATTATTAATGTTCATTATTAAGCTTTTGCCAATAATTGAAAAAATGTACAACGTAAATCCTAACAAACAGCCCTCACATGGAGGAAGAGAGAGAGAGAGAAGGGGAGGGGAGGGGAGGGGATGGGAATGGGGAGGAAAGAGGGGGTGGGGGAGAGGAGGGGGGAGGGGGAGGGAAAACAATTTTGGGGGTCATCTCATATAAGCATCTATTTTTTTTCACATAACCAAAGCTGAATTGAAATTCAAATAAATTCCCTGATTTGCTCATGTTGATACTGACTTGGAAAGTAAAACCCATCCTTTCAAAGCTGTCAAGCATTCAGCAGAAGGTGGCAACACTGTGCACAGATGATGTCTTTAACTCCAGAGGCAACTTAAAAGCAAACTGCCGTCAAACTGATAATCTGAGTCAGCATCGACAACCCATTTTCCTTGTTTTTGAAGATTAACTGAGGATGCCAACAAGACCGTGGGCTTTCACTTAAGACGCCAGCAGAGAGAACATGATCAAGGACAATGAAAATAACGACAACCTGTCGTTCAACAAAGGAATTCTACAAAGGTGTGTCCCTGACACAGCCTATGACACTGCACAGATTTATTTTCATATTTATGCTTCGTTTGAAAGATATGAAGTGTTCCTCCCATGTTCTGAACAAGCCTTTGAAAGGACTGACCTTTCATAAAAAAGCCGTGGAGAGTGGGACAGGAAAAGGGGCAATCCACAGGGTGAGCGAACAAGGAAAGGGAAGCTGCAATTTAAATTAACCACTCTCTAACAGAATCATAGATATACCCCATATTCAAAACCAAACTATTGAATGCTTACTGTTCTTTTTATCGCTAACATTAAAAGTAGGAGCATACTTGGGTGCATTAACAGGCATTTCAGAATTTGTAATTATTTGAATGGTTACAATTTTTGAATGCTCAGTCACTAAACTGTAAAAAGAAAAGCTGGCCTCTGATTAAATTATGGTAGCTGCTAATAAATCAAATGATGTCATTTATTTGGACATGGAACCCTTTATGTCATTTTCTATTATTAAAACCTATCAATCTAATCAATTTAATTTTCAACACAGGTATTGCTTTTCCCTACCTAAGAAAATTTACAGTGGGAGTTCTACTGAATATAAGTCATTAATTTTTAATTATAGAAGTAAAGAACTCTCCTACTTAAGGTTCTGATTTTGTTATTATTTTTAATGTAGAAATGGTTGTCCCAATGGTTATTATTTGGCTGAATGAGCTGCAGTGAGCTTCCCAGGGCAGCTGCTGACATAATGGCGGATTGTGTGCAGAGCAGATAATGGGAATGATAAATTTTGAAAGGCCCTGGAATTAGGGAGTAACAAAAGTAGCTACAGTTCCTAAAATCCAACCATTTGTTCTCAGCAACAAAAGAAGACTCAAAAGCTTTTGTTTAATGAAATGATTCGAAAACAAGATAGAGGAATTAAGAGTTATCTCTACCAGCATGAGTGAGTGAGCAGGCCCGCTTGGGTGCCCAAGTCCAAGGCCCACAAATGCTGGCCGGTTAACGCGGTATATAAATGAAATTAATCTGATTTTATTTCCCTGAATATTATGATATCCTCTTGACAGTAACAACTTCATGAATTTGGGGCAAAAAAGCACATAGAAATAAGAACCATTTAGATAACTTCCACATGGACAATGATTACTTTAAAAATATTCAATAACTAAAATATGCTCTAATTAATTTGTAACAAAAGTATCATAAATCTGTAAAAAAATTAAAAGTGACAAAATTCCTGGCTGTACTATGTGTATATAGTAGTTGCCTCATCTTAAGAAACTGATTTTCATTCTGCCTCAGTTTCCTCCAATCTAAATGGCTATTTAAAGTTACATCAGATTCTGCAGAGTCTCAAACGCCGGCCAGAACTGGCAGGAATGTCAGAGGTGGCAGTGGTCATCGTAGTAATAGTACTAAGTATCATTCCAGAGTATTTTATTTAACCCTCACAAAGCCTCCCCAGATAAAAACAAATTTCACATTAAAAATAAGAAAACAATAACTAAGAAAAGGCCATGAAGGCTATGTTAACCAGTTCGATGAAAATATTTCAAATTATATATAAAACCATCACATTATTGCATTAATGTACACAGCTATGATTTAATAAAAATAAATAAATAAATATTTGACTAAAAAAAAAAAAAGAAAATGGTACAGTTAAAAAGAAAGGTGGAAATTTAATGACTTCTGTCTCAGTAAAATACGTCTTTTCCCCCGGGCTACCTTGGGGACATTCCTTCTATAAAGGAATATGTCTAACCCTAACCTTTCTATTAAAGGAATATGTCTCAAGCAAAAATCAGAAAGAAAAAAACATATTTTTTTAGGAATAAGACCTTTTCGTTAAAGCTTTACATAAATTCAAGGTAAAAACTTAAAAGAAGGCAAATTTTGATAATTACCATCAATAAATCAAAATTTATGTTCAGTGTTTTTGTTTTTCCTACGGTGTTTCAAAGTGCAGCTGTGTCCCCATCCCACTGAGGAAGAATGAAATCTGTAATTTAGCACAGGTGACGTGAGTCATGTGACCAAACCCATAAACTGATTAGCAGCCCTCTGTTTAGGGCAATGACAGAGATATCAGCCACCAAAAGATCTTCTTTTTCCAAAAATATTTTTGGGATCTACTTAGCGATGGTTTTCAATGTCGTCAGAGATCAGAATTACCCATTTTGTCCAGGAAACAGAACAGATTTAAAATAAATTGTCACCTCTTCAATCAAAACGTTCAACAGATAATCAGACTCAGAAATGCTCAAAATTAATTTGCATAATCTTTATTTATAAATTTGTGTGCTGTACACTTATCTATTCTTTTATGTTTTCATAGTTTCTTCTGGAGTAAATGGAGTGTCAACTGCTATAAAAGTAGATACCCTTTTGAGATACCATACTGGTGGTTTTCAAGTATTCAATCATGTATCTTTAATTACACAGATATGATTAATGTAACTTTAAAGTAATGATGAGTCAAAAAGCAGAAATACAAATCGTGCCCGGGAGAGCTGCTACTTTCCCAAAGTAATGTTTTGCAAACACAATTTAACATGTTTTGCCTTGTAGAAAGCTACTTCTTTTCAGAAATAAAGGTATACAAATTCATATCTTACAATGATAATATATTTTGGAAATAGGGGAGTCTTCATTTCCAAAAGAAGTTTCCAGTAAAGCCCTTTGCTATTTACACATTCTCATAATGCAGTGTTTTAACATGCAGTAATCTTGGTTTTCTGGGAAAAGAAGACGAAATAAATCCCTTAATTCTAATCCAGTATGTATCATCCTTACATAAGGATGGATGGATTTTAAATCCTTAAGCAATTCATCTATCACAATATAAGGCAAGGCACTAACTCTCCACTGCTGATGTTTATTTCACGTATCTACTGAATTTACAAATCTCCTGGAAGGCACACCAGGGCATCAGGCTTCCTCCTGTCCAGCTTTGCAGACATTTCCCAGGACAGGGAAACAAATTTGTCTTTGTTCGTAGCCCTAGACTTTGAGTCAACCTGAGAGATTTGCTCTGAATGAACAGTTGTTCTCAACCTGTCCCATTCTCATTCTGACTTTTCATCACTCTACTTCAACATCCCTCATCACACCCTGTGCCACAGTGGCAGAAACAGAAATGTCAGGAAGCTAGCTTTGCTTTTATTTCTTACCAGAAAAATTAAAATAGCAACTATAATATCATTTTTCTACGACACGTATAACTTAGACACATCCATGACAACAGAGAAACCCAAATCAATTTACCTTAGTGGAGAAATCATAGAAATTGAGGTTTAAAAACACATAACGTAGACTAAAAGGTTAAACTATCAATGGTATAGAATCCTCTTACTTTTTAAAAATCCCTATGTATTTTCCTTTTACAGGAAAAGTGATGAAGTATAAAAATAGACTAAAGTAAATCACAGCAACTCTTAACTTGTTCAGTTTCAAAAGCTCAGTACTTTAATATTTGTTTTATATTCACTAGGGTCTATATTTTATTAATTATTTATCAGTGGGGAGAGGTTCTGAGACCCTCAGTGGACGTGGAAAACCACGGATAGTATCAAATCCTATACACACTATGCTTTTTACCCTATACATACATGTCTCTGATTGTTTAATTTATAAATAAGGCACATTGCGAGATTAATAGCAATAAATAATAATAAGACAGAAAGATTAAAAGGAGCAGACAGTGGAATCGCTGAAAAAAGGGATGATTCACATCCTGGGACTGGACGTCATAGTACGAAATTTCATCTCACTGTTGAGAAGGGCGCACGATTTAAAACTTTATCAAGTGTTTCCTTCTGGGATTTTCCATTGAGTATTTTCAGGCCATGGCTGACAGTTCGTAACTGAAACCAGGGAAAGCAAAACCAGAAATATGGGGGAATTGTGTGTGTGTGTGTACAATTTAGTGTGAAGCGTACAAAAGGAGCTTACTAGAGACTCAGCGACTTTTATTAAATAGATGACAAAGTCAAATGATGGTTCTGTGGAAAAGGAAAAGGGACATTGGCTCCTATTTCCATACTGATCAGATACTGAGGTATCTCTAACCAGAGAGCAGAAGATTATTATACAGACCCTTATAGGATTCATATTTCTTTTCTTTTCTTTTTTTTTTTTTTTTTTTGAGACAGAGTCTCAAGCTGTCACCCTGGATAGAGTGCCGTGGCATCACAGCTCACAGCAACCTCCAGTTCCTGGGCTCAAGCAAGTCTCTTGCCTATGCCTCCCAAGTAGCTGGGACTACAGGCACCTACCACAACGCCCAACCATTTTATGGTTGCAGCCGTCATTGTGGTTTGGCAGGTCCCGGCTGGATTCGAACCCGCCAGCTCAGGTGTACGTGGCTGGTGCCTTATCCCATTGAGCCACAGGTGCCGAGCCTATGATCCATATTTCAACAGACAGAGATGCTTCTAATTATAAGACAGAATATTATTATTTTATGAGTCATTAAGGAAAATACGATGTTGCCAATTAAATGATTATACTTTATCAGAATACATCCCATTTCAGATATGGTAAAATGTCATAAAGATGACCCTTGGCTTATGATGGAGTTATATCCCAAGAAACCCAATAAACCCACCATAAGTCAAAAGTATCATAAGTCAAAAATACCTTTAATACATCTAAATTGTGGAACTTAACAGGGTGGGGAACCTGTGGCCTTCCAGACCCCTTACGGTCTGGCCTTTTCCGTCAAGGGGCCACACTTGGGGATCCGGAGGATCATATGCGGCCTTGAGGCTGCGGGTTCCCCACTCCCAAATGAAAGTGCGTGGATATCTCATGGAATTTACTGACTACGGTACTGAGAGTGGAAAGGGTGCTCACTGCACCTGAAGACCCATCAGTTAACAGGTTACCTTATGACCACATGGCCGGCCGGGAGCTGCCTGGCTCTGAGAGAGCACATATACAAGAAGCTGAGAAAAGATGAAAATTCAAAAAGAGCAACTTGAGAAAAGGTGAAAATTCAAAATTCCAAGTACAGTTTCCGCTGAAGGCATCATAGTTCAACACTGTCGTAAAGTCAAAAAACCATAATTTGTAACTCGGGGACTGTACGTTCAATGAAGGGCTCGGAGTAGATAAATTACAGTACGTTCCACTCACCATGAAAACCAAGTTCATTACCTATTTTATCCCTAAAAATAATAAGAGAGCTTGTCACATCTCTAAAGTGGAGCGGATGGCAGAGGGAGATTTAGTTACTAGCTGTAGGGAACACAGCTAGAAAATTCAGGGCTAGGGTTTAAAACTAATCCCACACCGGCTGACCCTTCCTGAACACTTGGCTGCTTGCTAGATTGGAATTTACTAACAATCCGTAGTTAGCTCAGCTTATTAAAAAGAGAGTTTACAAATACTTGGGAATACGCTTCTCACATTGATACTAAACTTTCTTAGGTATTATCAGCAAATGTAACATTAACTAAAACATTCTTTTTTTTTTTTGCAGTTTTTGCCAGGGCTGGGTTTGAACCTGCCACCTCCAGCATATGGGGCCGTCGCCCTATTCTTTTGAGCCACAGGTGCTGCCCAACTAAAACATTCTTATCCAAAGCTATTAATTTGTGATTAACAAGCACAATTGTGACCTGGAACTCCTGAGTAAGGGATTCATCAATATTCCGTGCAGAACAATTGTGTATATCGTAACATCTAAAGGAAGTTATGAGTCTGGTCTCCAAGTACATCAACTATTTATATATTTCCATTTACAGGAAAAGGAACGGTTTTAACATCATTGTGAGGACATGAAAATAAATCCACGTTAGTACTGTCTGAGCAACCGCTTATACATCACAGACTTTGCAGGTGAAATCAAGAAAGCTTTCTTCAACAATCCTTTAATATAAACCGAGCAGAAATCATGTTTCATGCAGATCCCTATCGACAGGCTATACTAATAATGGTCTTATATATTTCTGTCAAAGAAACATACACAGAAATCCAAAAAGATAAATTATTATCACCGTCCTCGAGAATATCACAAACTGTAAAATTTGCACCACACACCATATGTAAACCCTTTGGGATTTTGGTTGGTTGAGTTTAGTTCTGACAACCATGTCGTCCTCAAAGAGACTAAGAAGATGGAAAAACAAATAATGAGAACAGATGCTTGGCAGAACAATTAAACAGAAGAGGAAAAGGAGACAACACAGGAAAAAGGCCAATTTGCTTACTACCTCTGAGTTTGAGTTATTCTTCATCTACAAAAATGAGATTAAAACGATTTTCTGGTGGTGATAATGTCTATGAAAGGACTGTGTACTGTGTGCATTATAAGCCTCTATGCAATTGTATAATAAATATTACACTGTTTTAATTTCCAAAAAGTGAACACAAAGGATACTCTAGATTGGGGGGGGGCGGATGTTAAAGGAAAAGCTCTGAATCTATGAAATGCTAAACCACACGAGATTGGATCTGAAAGGCAAAGGTTAATATGATGGAAATTTAATATTTTTAACTCTCTGGGAACTTTGTAAAGTCAAAGTTTGAGATATAACTCGCATAAAATAAAAGGAACTGGTGTAAGTGCAGCGTCAGAGGCATGGTGACAATCTAATCCCTGCTGTAATCCCGGTAACCAAGCCCACCGTCACCCCAAAAGCCCCTTCCTGCGTCTGGCCCTCCCTCTCCACACCCCGAGGAAATGCTGATCTGCGGTCTGTCACTACAGATTGGCGCGGCCTGCTTTAACTTTTGCATCTATATAAAAAATATCATTCAGCGTATCCTCTTTTGATGTCCGGCGTCTCTTGCTCCAGAATGCTGGCGATCCAGTCACAGCACGACATGGAACAGACACGGATTCCTTCCTTTGCTGAGGAACAGTCTACCGTGGGGCTGTACCGCAATTTCCGAGCTCCTCTATTGATGGGAACTCGAGTAGTCAGTCTGAGGCTACTATGGAAAATGCTACAGCCAAAAAACAAAGTTTAGGAGAGGGGGGATGCAAGGGTGTCTCTGCTCTCTGCACCTGCAGTGTTGGCTCTGAGGAGTTGCTACCTGGCTTTTCCCCTGCCATATAACCAATACCCGAGTCTGCCTTGGTGTCCTGCACCCCCAAACCTGCAGCAGCTACAGAGAGTCCCAGCAGCTCACCCACCCTGCTCCCCACTCAGCCTGGTTCTGCTGAGTGTTCAGGCTGATAACCAGCTGCAGGTGGGACTCAGACAGAAAGCAAAGAAGATGCTTCGCCTGAATCCCCCGTGAAACCGGTCCTCACTGTTCCTCTGGGCTCACCCTGGACAGCTGACCTTAGGAGACACAGGTCAGAAGATTTGGTGCAACCACCCTGGTACACATTTTGTTAAAATGACTCTTAGTTTGGGTCAGGAAGGATCTTTTTGGCTTCCCAGTGGGGTAAACTGAAGAAAGGGGAATCAAGAAGGCATCAAGAGAACAGAGAACATTTTTTCTAAGAGCTCCACCTTTGCAAATCAGGTTATTTCCTGCCTTCTGGCTTCCCCAGGGCTTTCAGGATTTTCTCTCTAACTTGAGTTTTGACAAAGAAAAGCCCCCCAGGCGGCCACTTGTACTATTCACTGGCGCAGGACCGCGCTAGGTGTACAGAAGTCAGGGATGCTGTCACAGGCAGTCTTAACAAAGCAGGTTAAAAGAACGTCCAAAAAATGGATACACAGTCACACACACACAAGCATGTTTCCATGTAACAAAAGATAATGACATACGCCTATAAGACGGCTACGGAGCTACACAATACTCTGGTTTCCAGACACTATTTTTCACACACACTCTAGTTCACCTTGCTTTTCATACAGCTCAAAACTCCCTACGATGGTTTTATGTTATTAAATTCCTTTTTGTCATCAAATTCAGAATACTTTTCTCATTGACGTAAACAAATAAGATTGAATTTACTTTCTTTCCGAGAATAGTGTACACTTTGACCACAATGAAAAATGAGTCTGTTTCAGGAAGGCTTGAAACAGCTTTAATGATGAAGTGAGGTTAGGCCCTGACAAGCCGCGCCGGCTCTGTTTATTGGGGCTCATGGTGACTTCGGTATTAATTGTGGCTATCTACTTTTGACCCCACAAACTTTAAACCATCAGTGGACATTAGAGAAATACCATTTCCATGTCATTTGTTCCCCTCTAATAAGTATCACATTTACTCCTTCCTTTTCTTTTTTGTTTGAGACAGAGCCTCAAGCTGTCACCCTGGATAGAGTGCTGTGGCATCACAGCTCACAGCAACCTCCAATTCCTGGGCTCAAGTGAGTCTCCTGTGTCTGCCTCCCAAGTAGCTGGGACTACAGGTGCCCGCCACAATGCCCGGCCATTTTTTGGTTGTAGCTGTCATTGATGTTTGGCGGGCCCAGGCTGGATTCGAACCCACCAGCTCAGGTGTATGTGCTTGGTGCCTTAGCTGCTTGAGCCACAGGTACCAAGCCACTCCTCCCTTTTAATGATGATTAATGACTTTAAAAAATCATAGCTCAAAATGGATACTTTCAACAAGAAAAAGCAGCTGCATCATCAACTGGTAATAATTTTCACACCATCAAATGTAAAGACCTCCTCTAACGAATGCAGATTAGATGTACCAAAACAATCTTCTGCCAAAGTTGAAAATAATCATTATACCATTTTGATTCTATAAAATCCCCCAACTTTATATTCCTGATATAGTAACAGATTTTTTTATATATTAAAAATGGTATATGGGCAAGATGCCTCCAATGAGAAGTTATTAGTTGACCTCTCTATTAAACCATTCATTCACTTATTTTTTTAAAAAAATACAATTACAGAAACACACACACAGGCATGGTCTTCCTTTAATATTTGCAAGGTATTGATTCAAAGGACCCTACCCTCCAGAATACCAAAATTTACAGGTGCCTAAGTCTCTTATATAAAATGTAGTATTTGAATATTCTTTAAGTCATCTCAAGATTTCTTACAGTAGCTAATACAATATTTCCATTTTTTTTTAAATAATTTGACCCACAGTTATTTGAATTCATGGATACAGAACTCATGATTACAGAGTCTGCTTATACACACACACACATTCATATCTATATTTCCCCACATAAAATCTTAAGCTGTGAAATGCAAACTAAATATAGCAAAGTTTCTACCTGTAAGGAACCATGAAGGCCTGGGCAATAATCGTTCTTTCGCCAACATCTAACTTCCCCTTTCCATCAAGATCAGTATATTCACCAGTGACCACAAGTAACTTAAGGAAAGGTACCAACCCCCTTTTATAAAAATCAAGCACTCACATTTCAGAAGCTCATTCATTTACAATATTTTGCACATATTTATATTTAGAAATATAGCATAAAGAATTAAAAATAATTAGTGCTAAGAATGGACAATTGGAGAAACGTGAAATTCATCAGTGGTCAACTTGGTCAGGGCCTGATTCACTGCAAATAAAATAAAATATAAGCGTTTGAGAGCAGGATTTCAAAGTTAAATGTGAAGCATAATCAGGTCGCCACATTCCAGCCCAGGCCGCAGACCAAGGCCTTGTCTCTAAAAGGAGAGAGGAAAACTAAAATAACTGTATTCCTTAAACTGTGTGTATACGTGTGTGTAAACAGAGATCCACACAGGGAGGGCCAAAGGCAGATTACAAAACAGCACACCAAAATGTTAATTGCATGATGACACATGTGAATGTTATATAATTAGAACGCTGCATTTCACAAATAACCATTTTAATCACTACTAACCAGACTGGGTGTGATGATAATACACAAATGCCAAATGCAAGTCCAAGAGGTCATCAACTCTAAATTAATCTCAAATTTCACAAAGACGATAAAAGTTGTGGCTTGTTAGTGTGGACGGGTTTAGAATCTGTCACTAATGAACATAATTTGATGACCCAAGTATAATCATGGAACTTGATTCTTCAAAACTGTCTCTAAATATAATCCAATATGTAATGGACTCAGGAGGACCCATAATACTTGGAGAGGAGAGATAGTCTGTTTGTTTTCCATTTTTCAAGATGTAATTTTACCTGTAAGCATCTCCTCCATAAGGTTTATAAATCAAATGATAGGGCTCAGAGTTACTAAGTGCTTACCCTATTTTAAAGACTCTGCAAAGGGTTTATATCAATAATTCATTTAATCTTCACAACAGCTATTTTATGGGAAAATAGCCTGAGAAATGAAGTACAAACAAGTGATCCAGGGTCAGATGGCTTTTAAGAGGTGACTTGGTTTCCAGCCTGGACATTCTGCAAAGCCCTGTTGCCTTCTTCTTTCTGTACAACAGAACCACTAAATTGTCTCATCTTTTTATTTTTTTTTATTCACCCGACCTGAATACAGATGACATAATCATGCAGAAAATCATTGGTGCATCAGTAACCGGTGACTGTCCTAATGTAATGTTAGGGGAAAAAAAGATATAGAATTTCCAATTCTGGTGGCATAAGAGGAAAAAAAGAACTATTACATTAGAATTTAACTCGAAATGGGTATTTTACTGTATTATAAATTGTGACGATGCCAGAAAGATAATTATTGCCATAATGTATATCCCTATAATCTACTACACAGCATATTAATAGTCTTCTAATGTCGGGAGTGACCAGTGAAATAAAATTATTTATGTCATAATTATTTAGGTCTGAAACAATTATAAGTATCATATTAATCAGACCTAAAATGAGAAAGAAAAAGATAGTATGAAACATAATAAGCAAACTTTTTTTTTCCTGAAAAGAGGCCAATATTTTCCATAGGTAAAAAAAGCTTGGGAACCAGAAAACGAATAAGGCAATAAGAATAAGGCAATTATCCATCTGAAATTACGAGGATGTCTTCCTCGTACCACTTTATGGAAATCTGGATGTTCCATAAAGTATCACGGTGTGTGTGTGTGTGTGTGCGTGTGTGTGTGTGTGTGTGTGTGTGTAATGCTCCTATCTCTAGTGTCTAAGATCCTATCTAAATATATATATATATAGCTTTACTTTAATTTTTATATTATTAATTTATTTTGACCCATTCTGTTTTTATGGTTAGTCCCCTGGTTCAAGAAGCCTTCAGAATAACAAGTTTAGCATAACCAGTCCTGTTATATGAACTATCTCATTAACTCTCTGATTCAGAAAAGAAATGCCCCAGTTGAAGAACACAGCGATTGCAACAACTGTTACAATACACAAATTACAACTGTTACAATACACAAATTGCAACAACTGTTACAATACACAGGGAGCTACCAGACGTCCTTTGGTGTCTTACTAATCAAAATAATTTGCCCAAGTTTGTTTCAGTTTCAATATTTTATGTTTATATGCATCCAAAAAGTAATATGCAAACAACAAAAATTTAATAGGAAATGATAAAGAATTGCCATATCAATAAGAATTTGAATTTGAAATCGGTTCCACACTTTTGTTTTCCAAATCAGATTCTGACATATTTGACACTTTACGTTTTTTGTGAGAAGTATTTCTTAAGCTACCTCTATATCAAATTCCCCAACAGTGATGGAGTCTTCGGAACTTGACGACTCTTCAAATTTATCATACTCCATATTTATAGATATTCCCCCCAAGAATCCGCTATTTATACAAATTATTTCAGGCACAATTGTGAAAAATATTGAGAACGAAGCATCTGATGCTTACAGACACGTCAGGTAACATGCTGGCAATATGTATGAGAATACATATACAAAATATAAGTATCCTCAAGATTTTGTTTGCAAAATGAAAAGACGTGCAGGGGTCTTTCACACCAAGGAGTGTCATGTTTAAAGCCTATAAGCTTTGTTACACAAAATGGCATTGTCCTAAAAATTGAGAACCTCTGCAAAGCATGATAACTAATCCAGAAAAGGTGAATCTCAATGCCAAGTTTTCAGTGTGAGACTAAACTCTTACTTGAACATCTAATGCAAAACAAATGGGTTGTTTCCGATTCTCTTGAAACAGTTGTGGCAGATATTGGTTTGGCCACACAATTAATCCTCAAACATTCTACATACAGGGGCTGGAAAATCCAGCTGTGTGTTCACCAGCTCATCGCACTGCTGACAACCACTGGGTGACCTAGTGCTGGCTGATGATACATAAAGGAAATTTGCTGGATGACTTCAGCAAAAGTCCAACATACCTCTGCCTTTAAATGCTGTTATGTCAAGACCTGATGCTAAAATATCTGAAGGCCACCTTAAATGCCTAGAAATAAAAATTAATAACAATAATATAATAGTTGCAAAAATCTGCATACCAAAGATGTTGAAGGGGAATGGGGTCTTGATGATTCCGTTGCAAAGCCAAACTGCTATATGCACCACTTTCTTTCAGAAATCTTTCTAAGTAAACCGATGTTCTTTTAGTTAACGCCATTTCACACTTGGTTTTTTGTTGCATATCATCAAAAGCGTCCTGTATGATCCAACTAGACTTATTTATTTGCTAAAATGAAAATATCTCAAGGAGAGACTAAGACAGTCTTTATTGAGAGGAGAGACGTTGTAAGTAGAAAAGCAACATTTGCACTTGACAAAACCTCCTCACTCCATAGGCAACACAGAACTGACAAAGTGCCCCTCTCCATACAGACCTGGAGGAGGGGAGGTCCAGAAGAATGGTTATAGTCTGCTGCAGTTAAGCCTATCCCACTTCTTCCAGCATATTGATGGATAAAGTATTAGGAATGAAAACAGCGAAAGGCATGGGGGCTCACATCACTCATCCTAGAAATGTGAAAGACCCAGTTGGGAAGATTGCTTGAGCCCAGGAAGTCAAGCCCAGCCTCAAAAGGAGTTGAGATCCCATCTCTACAAAAGTGGAAAGAGTAGCTGGGTACATGGCGGCACGCAGCTGTAGTCTTAGCTACTCCGGAGGCTGAGGCGTGAGGATCGCTCCAGCCCAGGAGTTGCAGTGGGCTATGACGATGCCACTGTACTCCAGCCTGGGTCACAGAGCAAGTCCCTGTCTCCAACAAAGATAAAAAGAAAGAAAGAAAAAGAAAAACAAGGGGGGAGAGAGTTCATGCCAATGTCCAAAAGCATAAAAGCTTACACAAAGGCCCTCTCATTACATCAACAGTCACAATACTTATGCGCTTCACAAATATTTGTTACTTGCCACCTCTGCATTCATTATCATTTCCAAATAGCAGCCCAAGTTTCCTAATAATTGGAAAATTATCTCAATTTATCCAGGCCTTGACCGACTCAAGCCAATCAGTATCTTCCACTCTCTTGGCGATATAAGTAGGGTTGGGATAGGCACAGTCTGCATAGAGAGCCAGTCAGACCCAGTAGCATTTACCCTGGAACTTTTATAAAATGCTACAGAAGCCAATTTTCCTCCTTTGTATAAGAATTTCAAGCCAGGCATGGTGGCTCACATCTGTAATCTTAGCACTTTGGGAGGCCAAGGTGCTTGGATTGCTTGAGCTCTGGAGTTCAAGACCAGACTGAGGAAGAGCAAGAGTGAAACCCTGAATCTACTAAAAATAGAAAAACTAGCAGGGTGTTGTGCTGAGCACCTGTACTCCCATCTACTCAAGATGCTGAGAGAAAAGGTTCCTTGAGCCCAAGAGTTTGATGTTGCTGTGAGCTGTGATGTCACAACACTCTAGGGTGGGCAACAGAGTGAGACTCTGTCTCCAGAAAAAGAAAAAAAAATAATTTCAAAGATTAAAAAAATTCAAAGATTGAAAACCTGTTGTCACACACAAAAAAAAACTACTTACAAAATTCTTCTACAGTTTAATGTACATAAAACAGTAACATTTACTCAACTAATTCTTTTCCAACAATATAGAAAGAATTGGTAAGTTATGCCTTAGCAGGAACAATTTTTCCTGTTCAGATAATTTTTTGTGATGTTTTAAGAGCACACTGAAGTTATCCTCACCAAACAGGTACAGGGCGTTAAAATGGAAACATCAGTGAGTTGGAACAGGATTGTCACCTTTAACAACTTTAAACAGATTTATACTCTTGGAGACAAGGTCACATCATAGAAAGAGATGGCGTTAGTAGCAGTCGAGGGGCCAGTGACATGGTCTTCACTGCCACACTGACTTTTTTTGTTTTTGTTTTTGTTTTTTTGAGACAGAGCCTCAAGCTGTCACCCTCGATAGAGGGCTGTGGCATCACAGCTCACAGCAAACTCCAATTCCTGGGCTCAAGTGAGTCTCCTGCCTCCGCCTCCCAAGTAGCTGGGACCACAGGTGCCCGCCACAACACCCGGCCATTTTTTGGTTGCAGCCATCATTGTTGTTTGCTGGGCCCAGGCTGGATTCGAACCTGCCAGCTCAGGTGTACGTGGTTGGCGCCTTAGCCCGTTGAGCCACAGGCACCGAGCCGACTGCCACACTGTTAAGTCACAGTTTAACTGTAAACTTCTGGAACCTGCAGTGCTTCTGAATCAGTGTGGTGAAGAGGGATTCTCCACGCAAGTACAGAGATCATGATTTCTTCTCCCCGCCTAGAGCCCTCCTGGAAGGAGTTCTTCATTCACTGGTGATGCGGAACATTGCGTAGGAATTGGGGAAAACTGGAAACCGTTCTTACAAACTGAAAGAATTTTTCAACTTATAATCCCCAACAGCAATGCCTTGTTTATGAAAAATTGGAAAATAAAATTCAAAAAGAAAACGTATATAAAACTAGTGACCTCTAACTAAAACAAAAACAATGGATTTTTTTTTTTTTCACTATACCTGTCTGGTATAGTTTGTAATTTCAAAAAAAGATTGTCCCCAACATTGCACACCTGGAAATTGTTTCTATTTTTGTGAATTTGTAGGCATTTTGTCCTTCTTATGTCATTCAAGTTAGACCTTCCTAAGAAACACTGCCTTAAATAAAACCAATGCACGTGATTAACTGATACATACATTTACCACCATCCACTGGTTTATCCAGGTCTACAAAAGAGGAAACATCATGTCAAACTGAATTATTATATTTAACTATTTGAACAGTCTCCCAACCACTGGATAATTATATATAATTCACCCAGTTGCACAGATACTATACTGAATTAATCTTCTCAGATAGTGATTTCTGTCAATATTCTGGAAAAAAAATTAATTTATTCCCAAAAGAAATAAAAATGTCTGTCAAAAGAAAATCAAACATCCTTTTAAATTTTCCCTGCTAAAGGCAGCTAGCTGAGATTATATGGTGAAAATCATAATTGTTGAGAACAATAATAAGCAAGTGACTACTCCATACTCTAAAATTACAAAAGCAAACGTCATTATTTTCCGGAGATGACTTGAATTTGGCATTGCAATCCATGTAAAATACATAAAGGTGCCAATAATTGAGCCAAAATGATAAATCAAGTTTCGAATAATTGTTTTAAAAAATACACTAAATATATAACAATGCCAAGTTACTGTGAAATAAAACAGTTGATTAGTAGAATAAATCAAGGTATTTTAATACATTTAAGAACCAGTTTCATTTTTTAAAGGATTCTCTTAGAAAATTCAACACTGTAGTTTCCCATGCATGAGTTGGAGGGGGAAAAAAAGAAAAGGTAAAGAAAGTTGAAGGCCATGTCAAAGCTGCCAATAAAAGCAAGTGGGTTTTTTTTTTTTTTAATTTTCTGAAAGAAAGTAGCCCTTTCTCTCTTCGTATTTGGTACTGTATTAAATGAATTCAAGTTCTCACAAATGTATGGAGATCACCAAAAGTGCAAAGCATTTCAGAAAATCTACAGCAGTGTCTAGTGTAACGCAGGGGGTAGGGGGCTGGGTAAGCTCCCACCTAAGGGGTACAAGACAAAGGTATTTGGTGCACCTGCTGGGGGAAGGGCTCAATTACAAATGAAACGCTACTTAACAAATGCAAAGAAGGTAAGCAAATCCTACGTACGTATCCTTATATTAATCCAGAAAAGAAAAACCATAGGTACCTTAAATCCTCAACTGAAGTAAGAATGGGTTAAAAGTGAAGTTGGAACAAAAGTCTTCCTTTGACTACAACAAAAAGTAGCTGTCCTGTAGCATCATTGCTGGTGCACAGAATTTATCAAATGGCACAGAGCAGCACCCAGCAATACTGAAGCGTGACTGTGGGACAACAGCACTCTGAAAATTTAAGTGCATGAAGATCAGCCCAATGGATTTGCGGCTTAGGTATGAACGCTAGATAGATAGGTAGATGACTGATTGACTGATTGATTGACTGACAGATAGATATTCATTTTAGACCAGTGGTTCTCAACCTGTGGGTCGAGACCCCTTTTTAAAGCTGAAAACACATTGCAGCTTTAGGAAGGTGGAGAACCACTGTTGTAGACAATGTATTTCCTCAAGTTCAAGATCAAGAACATTACTGAAGTTGAGTTAAAACTCAAAACAGTAGAACAGACAGGAAAACTAAAACCATCTGCTCTCATGTTCCTCAGTAACTATTGGGCAATGTTACTTAATAAAATAAAAATACACTTTATTTTGTTCAAGGTCCGTGTACTTTGTCCTGGTGGTAACCTTGCTGTCGTAATCAGCCTCTAGAGATGGAATCTTTTCATGCATGAAATACCAGTTACAGCGTTCTAGCAAATAAACCCAGGGCCACACGTCTACAGACTGAGTGGTTCCTCTTTCATTGCCAGACACCGTAGCCAAGTCCTGGTGCCCATCTCATAAATACAGACTTTGGACATTAAGGTCTTTAAGGAAATTATGATGGGAAGATTAACAAACATTGATAAAATTACATGAGAACATAAAGAGAAGAAATGGAGATGGAAGAATAACTTGGATAACATTTAGAAAGAAAAGGAAGGAAGATAGGAAAGCAAGGAAAAGAGCCATGAACAGGATCTTTCTCAATTTGTATGTACGGATATTTTTTCCAATTTTATTTTCCACTCCCTCCCATATCATACAATGCCACCATTTATCCAGGTATTTCAAGGAAAGCACACAATTCTTCCAAGGAGAATACTTCCATTGTTCAATGGGATGAATGAACACATCAACGCCAAAATTTGTTACATTCCTCCAATTATTTTGATAGCTAGAGTAAAAGAGCTTATTAAAGATCCACACACCTTCTAAAATTTCTATAATAATTTAAACAAAAATCTTTTTAATAATATAAACCTCAAGCAGGCAGGGTGGCTCACGTCAATAATCCTAGCAATTTGGGAGGCCAAGGTGGAAGGATCACTTGAGCCCAGGAGTTCAAGACGAATCTAAGCACCACAGCAAGACCCCATCTAACCAAAACATAGAAAAATTAGCCAGGCACAGAAGTCCCAGCTACATGGAGTCCAAGGCAGGAGGATTGCTTGGAGCCCAGGGGTGTGAGGCTGCTGTGAGCTCTGATGATCCCACTGCACTGGAACCCGGGAACAGAGAAAGCCTCGGCTAAGAAATAAAGACATGAATGATAAATAATAATACAATGAAATAAATAAAATAGAACCTCAAATTTCTTTAACGGTCAAAAACACAAATTGATTAAAAAAAAAACTGTGTACTTTCAGACAGAAAAGATATCTCTCTGGATTCATCATTCACAGGCAGCTTATAAACAATATTAGAGCTGTCATACAATTTTGTGTACCTAGGGTTACAGACTTTATTCCTCAGGTCAAACAAATAAGAAACAAGCACCTGCCTCTTGTGTCTTTTAGAAGACCCAAAAGCAATGGAATAACCTGATGCAGCTGTTTCCAAAGGGAAATAAGTCCTTTCAGCCATTAAGGAAGCTGGCTCTATGTTTTAAATTAGTTAATACTCTACATACGAATCGCAATATGATGGTGAGCTGTCGCTTCTAGATGGTGCCCTACAACAGCAAATCATTTGCATGTTTTGCAGGAGATACCGAGTTAAGATCATAAGCATCAGATTATGTCAATTAAGAGGCTACGGAAAGTAATTGGACTGGCAGGCCACTCGAGGATAAAAAAATCCAGGGTGAGCTGGGGGCAGTTATGTGCTGGGTTCTCCAGACAGGACTGCAAGACCACGGTCGTGTGTGCAAGCAAGCAAGGTCACCCACTTGTTAATAATAAATGGGGGGGCTGGAATGTGGACTTTAATGCTGTGAATCATTTCTGTGTCAAGAGAGTTTGAAGACTCTGTGTAACTCAGTCTAATTTGGCCAAAAAAAAGCAGGGACAATTAGTACTTAGGTATTCCACTCGGTAAAGTAGCCCAGCTTTGGAAATATTTTTTAATATTAATACTGTCAATAATAGTTAATATTCATAAAAAATAGGTAAGATGATAGAAGACCCTGGGAATAAATGTAACTCTCTGAGATCTGAGATTTCTTTACTAACACAGGAATCTGTAACTTGTGCATTATTTTTCTACCTTTACCCTTGAACGTTCAGTAAAGTCTGAACCATTAGAGTCTGTCTCTTCTGCACTTTGGAAAATTGAAAAAAGAGTGTGTACCGTTTCTGAAACTAAGTTGCCCACGAGCGAGCAGAGCGGTGTTCCTCACCTCGCAAGGACAGAGGACCAACAACATTTGTCTCCGCAGAGCTCAGAGGACAGACAGGCAGGCGAACCTCACCAAGGTCATGAGCAAAGGAGGCAGCTGTGGGGACAGGAAAGAAGGAAAGAATAGGAAAACCTGCAAATGAAGAACCCGAGGGCCTATTCTTTAGCACAGCTGAGACACCACCCTGAAAATCTCTCAGTTCTTTTTGTTGGTTTTTTTTTTTTTTTTTTTTTTTTTTTTTTTTTTTTTATATATAGTTGTGTTTTTTTTGTTAAAATTTTTTGGCTGAACATTAAATTAAGTGAATAAAATTTAAAATAAATTTAAAGTTAGTGAAATCAAAAAAACAG
>CAUYRH010141563.1:0-60741 GCA_963574655.1 Perodicticus potto | reverse complement strand
TTTTTCTTCCATTCTTGAGATACTTTGCTAATAAGAATATGTTCCAGCTCCATCCATGTAAACATGAAAGAGGTAAAGTCTCCATCTTTCTTTAAGGCTGCATAATATTCCATGGTATACATGTACCACAATTTATTAATCCATTCGTGGGTCGACGGGCACTTGGGCTTCTTCCACGATTTAGCAATTATGAATTGGGCTGCAATAAACATTCTGGCACAGATGTCTTTATTGTGATGTGATTTTTGGTCTTCTGGATATATACCTAGTAAAGGAGTTATAGGATTGAATGGCAGATCTATTTTTAGGTCTCTAAGTATTCTCCAAACATCCTTCCAAAAGGAATATATTAGTTTGCATTCCCACCAGCAATGTAGAAGTGTTCCCTTTTGGCTTGTTCCATTTTTGAAGTTCCTCTGACCAACCTATCAAGGTGAATTCTGCTCACATCCAGAAGAAAATGAGAGTGTCCCGAATCCACCCCCATCTAGTCTTTGCCTGCCCAGGTCCCCCTGCTCAGTACTGAAGTTCAGTGGGTCAGTCACTGCAGATCCTAGCTAAACTCTAGAGCAAGCTGGGAGAGGCTGAGGCCAAGCAGCAGTTGGGCAGTGGGGCAGGACACCGGGATCTCACCCCTTAGCTGTCACTGATGAGCTGTGGCCCCACGTGAGATGAGATGTTGTGTATAAGGAGGTCCTTGGCCTAGACACTAGTTCTCCCCACTGCTTGCTGCTCAACTATTATCTCTCCTATGAAGCTGGCCAGGACTTTAGGATTTCATTTTTCTCCAACCTGCACCCAGTCAAACTGTGGAAAGCAAACTGCAGAAGGGGCCAGCACCTGAGCTCCTACCTCAGGGTGATATAAAGACCCCAGAAAGGAAACTCAGCTGAGAAAAGGAGATTATATCTTAAACTATCTAGTCCTCACCAACCCCTTGGCATCCCCTGAGGACACAAGGTCAAATCAAAGTCAAAGTCAAACACGGGGCCCTCTAGGTCAGTAAGGCTCCCAGCTGCATGAGGAGAGTTTCTCAGAATGCTAAAGTCAAGCAGTTCAGCAAGGACTCTGTAGAAGGGGGGTGCAAGCAGGCCACAGGCAGGCACATGTGTAATGTAACGTGTACATTATTTGTTGTACACAAAGTTTTAAAAAATCCGCACTTTAAGAAAATTAAAACAAAGGAAGACAAACAGCATAAACATTAGATTCTGCATTTTTAAAAAATCTGTTAAACAAAAAAGTAAAGGACCTGGATACATGGGTCCCACCTCACTCCCCCTCAGCAGTGAGCTGCACAACATCTGTCCTTTTGGGGTGGAATACAAGCTCCCCAATTCCTCAGGGCTTCTTCCACTTTTACTACTGGAGCCTGTATTTTAGTGTTTTGCTTGTAGTAAAGAAATATTTCTCTGTGCTCGTGAATCTACAAAAAGTGAGAAAACAAAACATACATGCCCAGAGGACTGTGTGTTTTACCAGCAAGTAGAGAAAGTGGCTTTGTGGAAGAGAGGAATATTGCTAATGTTTACTATGCAAAGCCCCAGCTTGCTCCACTCATTTACATTACCTGCCTGGCTCCTAAAGGCTTTTTATTTTGTAGCCTCTGCCTGGAAGACTTGGAGGATAGAAACCTGCAGATAGCCTGCTGCTATCCATCCAAGCTCTTCTCCCCCAGAGATCACGGTAGGCTTACCTTGGCAGCCGACTTTGGCAGGAATGCTGTGGTCTTTAGCCCCAGCTTGCTTCATCACCTGCGGCAAAATGGATGAATCTCATCCTTGAGTCTTCAAAGGGGTAAGAGTTTGGGAAACTAACCTTTAGCTTGTTTGCTTGGAATACTAATAATGTGAATTTCTATTACCATCTTCTCCATCTTTAATATAGATGAAGAAATCCAGACTCAGACAGGTAAATGACTTACCCAAAGGGTGGAATTGAAATACACATATCAGCTGGTTTGGAAAGGGATGTAGGAAGGGGGCATTTCCTTGCTCCTGTCCCTAGGGAAAGCAAGGTGCCCTACCCCATGGCCCCCATCCCCAGTCCCCCAGCATGTGTGCAATACTTGCACATACCAGGCTCCATTTGTGAGCCGGCCAGCTCCTTCCAGCCTGTGTCACTAGGGCAAAGAGAGAAGCTAGTGGCACCTGCTGCCCAGTGGGATGGCCACTGCCAACCTGGACTGATTATGAAGAGCCAGGTCCTGGAGTCCCCGGCAGAGCACTGGCTATCTATAGACAAGGACGGGCCAGAAACTCTCCTGTTTTCTGCCTCTGGTTGCCCAGTGCTGCCCAGTTCCCAGCAGGAAGGGCCTGGGGAAGGAGGAAAGCCCTCAGCTCAGCTCGGAGGTGGAACTGAGAAGACTGCTGGAGTAGCAATACCAGGATGCATAGAGGGGACATAGATGTCCTGGAAAAAGAATAAACCCCCAGTAGTGGCCTTGGTGGTGCTTGGGTACAGCCCAGGGTGTCTCTTCAGTCACAGGCACTCACTCAAGCTATCTGATGAACACCTACAATGTGCTAAGTACCTACACAAACACACGGCTTCCCCACATCGCTGGTTAAAGCTACATGGTCTACAAAGATGCTTGTTTGCTGAGCATGAGTCAGATCTGGAGAAAGTCCTGAGAAAGTCCAGAGGCTTCTGTTTTGAACTTGTAAGTCAGGGTGGAAGCAGTCAATTTACCTGCTATGGAGGGAATGATCGTGCCCCTTAAGTTCATATGTTGAGGCCTTAATCTCCAGTGTGATGGTAATTGGAGGGGGGATGCTTTGGCAAGTAATTTGGGTTAGATTAGGTCATGGGGGTGGGGCCCTCATGACGGGATTAATGCCCTTTGTCATGTAAGGATACAGCAAGAAGAGGCCCATGGCAAACCATGAGGAGGACCCTCACAGACACAGGATCCGCTGGCACCTTTGTCTTGGGCCACTAGCCTCCATAACTATGAGAGATAAATGTTTGTGGTTTAAGCCACTCAGTCGATGGTGTTTTGATTTAGCAGCATAACTAAGACATCACCCATATCAATTCTTTGGCAATGAGTTCACCAAATTGCCTTGTAGAATGATGTTAATTACAGGTACCAGTCTTAAGATTAAGTTAAATACTTCCACTCAAAGCATATGCTGATGGAGCCTTACTTGGGTTCCAGGAAAATGTTAAGAAGAATAACAACTTAAGTTCCTATTATGTGCTAGCACTACACTAAATGCTTTAGGTATGTTATTATTCATTTAAATCCCAGGACATTCAACAACAGGTCTCCGTAGACATATTTTATCCACAAGAAACGTGAGGCTCAGAGAGTAAAAAGGATGCCCAAGGTCACCTGGTTGGCAACTGATATGGGCAGGTTTCAACCTAGTTCCTCTGGCTCAAAGCCCTGGCTCTGTTCTTCATGGCTCTGCCAAGGAAGACTGTACTGATGAAACCTTTTCTGGTCGCAGACTGTTGAATTCCTCTCGACTTCTGGGAAGCATTTTAAACCAGCTGCAAACATGGTTTCTACAACTGAATTCCTAAGAGCATACTCAGAGTTAACTTTGCGTATCAGCATCTTCTTCCAGATGACTGAGATGTGTCTACTGATGATAAGAGCAGATTAACCTATTTCAAACTGATGGCTGGATTTGACATACTGGGAAAAAATAAACAGGGAAAAAAGTGCATAAAGGATAAAAATCACAGTTCCACTGAACACAATATTTTTCCATAGAAAACTCTCAGATTTAACAACCAAATATTTACTGTAGATCCAAAGAAAATAGAAATTACCATTCCTTCTTGATTCTAAGATATATACTGTGGCTAGTCTGCAATCAGGATGTGTCTTACAAATCAATATATAACTTTAATGTGGTGGTCTTTTCTCTTCCCCTCTTCCACTAATGTGAGCATCGACCTTCAAGTCAGGAGACTTCAAAAGCTGCAATTAAAATAATTGTGTGTCTTAAAATAAATGGCATCTTACAAAGACGAAATACAAAGTAGTAAGAAGTCTGGCCAGAAGCATGCTAATTTGTTTGTATATCTATATGTAATACAGTTTCAATATATGTTTGTTCAAAGGACAATTACACCAATAAAATAGATGCTGAATATTTTTTTATTGGGGAACATACTCAAGTGTATTATAATGAACCCTCTCCACTCAGCTTCAGTGTTTTCAGTTCATGGCCTGTCTCATTTCTTCTACCTCTACCCACTCCCTGTGTGCCCAAGATGATTTTGAAGCAAATCCCCAGATGTCAGGGCATTTTTATCTCCTCAGTAAATGTCTCAGTGTGTCTATAAAAAACAAGGGCTACCCTTTTAAAAAACGACCATAACAGCATCATCACTTTAATGAAGTGTTCTTACTTAAGAATTCTTTAATATTATGACATACCCACTTACTAATTGATTATCCTATAGTCTCTCTCTATCCTGATCTCTTCTTTTTTGACAGGTTATTTGCCTCAGGAACTTTGCACTCATTGGTTGTCTTGTCATCTTGTCCGGTAGTTTCCCACATTCGGGCTTTGGTTGAAGGTATCCCTATAGCATTGTTTAGTATGTTTCCTTTTTTCTTCTACTCCTGGACATTGGTGCTGAAAGCTGGAATTTTGAGTAAGCTTAGTTCAGGTTTTATTGTAGTTCTCTCTCTCTCTCTTTTTTTTTAAGACTGTCTCTCTCTGTCACCCTGGCTAGAGTGTCTTGGCATCATCATAGCTCACAGCAACCTCAAACTCTTCTGTCTTAGCTTCCTGAATAGCTGGGATTACAGTCACCAGCCACAATGCCCAGCTAGTTTTTCTATTTTTGGTACAGATGGGGTCTTGCTCATGCTTAGGTTGGTCTTGAACTTCTGAGCTCCAGTAATCCACATACCTCAGCCACTCAGAGCGTTGGGATTAGAGGCATGAGCCACTGCGCCCAGCTGGTATGTTATACATCCATTAGGAAGCACATAATACCTGGCTGTCTCTCTCTTTGGATGTTATTAGCTATTGGTGACTGCTTAGGTTATAACCAGCACTTTTACTATGACTGCTCCAGAATGTACATAAAAAATAGTACCCTCAGCTCCCAATTGCCAAGATGAGGAATCAACCCAAGTGCCCAACAACACATGAATGATTAATAAGCTGTGGTATATGTATACCATGGAATACTCTATTCAACCATAAAAAAGATGGTGACTTCACATCTTTGTGTTAACCTGGATGGAGTTGAAGAACATTCTCCTTAGTAAAGTATCACAAGAATGGCAAAGTATCCAATGTATTCAATATTAACATAAAACCAATAGATAAATAACTACATGCCCACATGAGAGAAAAACACAATTAAAATCAAGTGGGGAAAAGGGAGATAGGAAAGGGGAGGAGGGAGAGGGATTGGTGTGCTCTCACCTAATGGGCACAATGTAAGGGTGTCTGTACAGCACACTCCCCGGGGGAAAGGGTTAATTACAACTTGGACTTTGCCTGACAAATGCAAATGATGTAACCTGATCTTCGTACCCTCATATTAATCTGAAAAAACAAATAACATACATAAAAATAACGAATCTGGGACCTTGGGTATGCCACCTGTTGGATCATAGGTCCTTTTGATTTTAAGGAAGAACAACTGGCTCTGGATTGTACCAAATAACAGATCTCTCTAATACAGTCTGTTCTACAGTAACTTGAAAGTTTTATACCAGGCACCCTGACCTTAAGTGAAATAGCATTATACCAACTTTTGTTTTAGTTAAACAAAGAAAGAATAGGGAGATGGAGACTTTCTGTAACAAAAGAGTGTTTATCGTTCCAAGCGTACAGCGAGAGCCCTGAAATGCCGCACGTGATGCCATCTAGCTCTGGCTCAAGACTCCTGTCTTAGGCCAGCAATTCCCAACCATTTTGGCACCATAAGGCACCCATTTCATGGAAAATAATTTTTCCACAGGAGGCGGGGAGGAAGAGGGAACAGTTTTGATATGAGTCTGCAAGCAATTGATTTATTCTGCTCTCTGTGCACTCAAGCCTCTCAGCTGATGATAATCTGTATTTGCAGCTGCTCCCCAGTGCATCTGCAAATTACCACCTCAGCGCCACCTCAGATCGCCAGGCATTAGATTCTCATAAGGAATACACAACCTAGATCTTGCACACGTGTGGTTTGTTCACAGTAAGGTTCTCGCCTCCATGAGAGGCCAATGGGCTGCTGATCTGACAGGAGGCGGAGCTCAGGCACTGATGGGAGTGATGGGGAGCAGCTGCAATGCAGATTACGTTTGCTCCCTCACAGCTGTTCACCTCCTGCTCTGTAGCGGGTTCCTCACTGGCCACAGAGTGGTACTGGTCTGATGCCCCAGGGGCTGGGGACTGCAGTCTTAGGCCATTGCAACTCTTTTTAGACATTTCCATTACTCTTAGCAGAATAAAGTTGTGTCAATAAACAACAGATCTTTCCCTCTCTCCACACAATCTACTTCTCTATTGGCCATAAGAGACTCTGCATGTGTCACACTAATCAATCATGTTAAGTCCCATTTAGCACACAGGAACTCGTATTGTATAAACACACGGCTAAGAGGGAAAGAGGTCTCATAGCCATTCAGGGAAAAAGCACGTGTATGCGTAGACCTCCTGGAGACCTTAATTTGTCCAAGGCAGTGGTGAGGACCAGAGTAGCCACTATTAGCATTCCTCATATGTCTCCCCCCTCCTTTTTTTTGTTTTTTGATCCTAGCATTTCTTTTCCAAGTACAGACTAGTGTCATCATGCTTTTCACTGTACATCTCTGCAGGTGAGACAGCCATTAAAATAGCCCAACATACACATCAGAAGTCTTCAAACTATTTTCCTTTTTATTTCCTTTTTAGTTGATGTATAATAATTGTACATATGCATGGGATACAGAGTGATATTTGGATACATTTATACAATGTATATTAGTTAACAGTAGTTAACAATAATTTATTGTATATTTTCCAAAATCTGAAAGACAGGATTTTGAATATTCCCAACACAAAGATAAATGTTGCGGTGATGGATACGCTAATTACCCCAATTTGGTCACTAAAAGTGATATGAGCTAATGATAGAGACTACATGCTTTGGAAATGAAAAGTAAGAATATGAAAGTTTGGGAAAAAATTGTTGGGCAGACTTTGTGAAGGCTTCTATGATGATCTTTGGTGATTATTTTAATTCAGCACTATTTTGTGTGTGTATGTGTTTAAAGATCTGCTATTTTTGTGTTTAGAATCAGATACACATTTATTTATTTTATTTGTAATTTACATTGAAAAATTATAGTTGTATGTATTTGTAGGTTACAAAGTGATTATGTTTTATGAGTACAGTGTGAAATAATGGAATCAAGCTAATTAACATATCCATCACCTCAAATACTTATCATTTTTTGTGGTAAGACCATTTGAAATTTATTGTCTTAGTGATTTAAAAACGTACAATCCACAATTATTAACTATATTCACTATGCTTTGTGATCAATTTAAAAAAAATAAAAAGAGAAAAATGCCCAAAATAAAATAAATCAGCCCAACACACACAGCAGAAATCTTCAAACTATTTTTCTTCTTGTTTCCTCTTTAGTTGACATGTAATAATTATACATATGCATGGGATACAGTGTAATATTTGGATACATTTATATAATGTATAGTGACCAAATTGGGGTAATTAGCATATCTATCACCACAAACATTTATCTTTGTGTTGGGAATATTCAAAATCCTATCTTCCAGATTTTGGAAAATATACAATAAATTATTGTTAACTGTATTCATCTTATAGGGCTAAGGAAGACTGGGACCTCTTCCTCCTAACTAGCTGTAATTTTGTGTGTGTTAACCAGCCACTCTCTGTCTTCTCCTTCCTCTTCCCACTAATAACAACTAGTCTACTTCCTGATTCTATGAGCTCGACATTGTCTAGCTCCCACATATAGGTGAAAACATGCGGTATTTATCTTTCCATGCCTGGTTTATTTCACTCAACATAATGTCCTCCAGGCTTCCATGTTGCTGCAAATGACAGGATTTCATTCTTTTTTATCATTGAATAGTATTTCATTGTGTATATATACCACATTTTCTTTATCCACTCATCTGTTGATGGGTACTTAGGTTGACTCCATACCGAGGCTACTATGAACAATGCTGCAATAACCATGGAGTGTAGCTGTCTTTTTGATATACTGATTTCCTTCCCTTTGGGTGATTACCCAGTAGTGGGTTTGATAAGTCATATGGTTGTTCTATTTATCTTTTTTTGAGAAACCATGATACTGTTTTCTATAATGGCTATCCTAATTTATACCAGGCATGGAAAGATAAATACTGCATGTTCTCACCTATATGTGGGAGCTAGACAATGTCAAGTTCATAGAATCAGGAAGTAGACTAGTTGTTATTAGTGGGAAGAGGAAGGAGAAGATAGAGAGTGGTTGGTTAACACACACAAAATTATAGCTAGTTATAAATTAAGGATAATTATAATTTATTCTCAAAGAGAATTTGAGTTCTCTTTTCTCCATGTTCTCACCAGCATTTTCTATTTTTCTTTCTTTTGATAATAGCCCTTCTAACTGGAATGGCATGGTATCTCATTATGGTTTTGATTTGCATTTCCTTAATGCTTGGCGATGTTAAACATGTTTTAATATACTTTGATGTCTATTCA
This sequence comes from Perodicticus potto, assembly GCA_963574655.1. Lineage (NCBI taxonomy): Eukaryota > Metazoa > Chordata > Mammalia > Primates > Lorisidae > Perodicticus > Perodicticus potto. The sequence goes on along the minus strand of CAUYRH010141563.1, from coordinate 52,053 downwards.
GATCTTTTGCCCATTTTTAAGTTGTATTATTTGATTTTTTTTGCTATTGAATAGTTTGCGGTCCTGTTTTCCAACTTTTTTGACAACCATTTGATTTTTAATAAATAATTAATTACAAACAGAAATGTATGTGTATAGGTGAGTATATCTGGTATGACATGCATATATAAATACATGCACATATATTGTCATTGAAATTAATAATAGCACATGCTATCATCCTTGCTATGTGACATATTATGATACTCTCTTTTCTATTTTATTTCTTTAAAACAGAAGAAAATATTGGTTTTGATCCACTAAATTGATTTCCAATCCCATTGGTGAATCATAACTTTGATCTTGAAAACCATATCTATATCCTATCATGAAGATAGAGATTGGAAAGCATCAAAGTAAAGTTCTTGGGAAGAAAACTGATTCCAAATGCAAGAATTAAGACCCTGAACAGAATGGAACATCATTACACTATGAATTAGATCAGAAATCAAAGCTTGTCTATTTTTGTCACATAATAGGACATCGCATGACCTAGGTGATCAGACAGCCCTTTGGTTGTAATTTGCAATCAGGTTCATCTGGGAAGTAAATCGATGCTTCACAGCAGTCATCAGGGAGAAAGAAGCCCAATGGCCCGCTAAAAGCTGTCCAGGAGCCCTGCCTCCCCCATACGGCCTTGATGGCTCTGCATTTCCAAACATTCATCATCCATCACATCAACCCAATTCAGTTTTTCCAGCTTGACAAGACATACTGTGCTCTCTGGAGCCACAAAAGAGAGAAAATATTCCGTCCGACACTACTGCACAATGAATTTTTCCACCTCTACATAAAGCCCAGCTCACAGGGCATGTCTTTTTGGCTTTTTGAGTGTCCTGACTATGACAGGAGAACTGGGATGAAGACCAATAATGTTGCTGCTACAGCCATTCATTGCCTAACATTTTTCACCTCTTTCCTTATGGACAGATTTCAGCTTCATGAAAAGAAGAAAGGTACAAGGAAAGAAAAGCCTACATGATATCCATAAGTTTACCCTTGAGATTAGGTCACTTTTTCAGATGTTGTGTTTTCACAACATAAATTTTTGATGCATTCTGCTTGGATTTTAAGATGTTTGGGCAGAAATCAAATTGTCATCCCTTCTTGGCCTTTGGGCTAAGATCAAGAACAGAAATCAAAATTTCCCTCCAGATTTTATTCAACACCAACTGTTAAGATTCTTCCTAACACACATACGCACACACATATACAAACAAGTGGAAAGTGATTTCTACGACCCAGTTAATTTTCCATTTACTATGGGCAAGGAGGTTTTCTTTATTTATATTTATATATTCATATGTATTATAGTTATATAATAAAAGAGGAAAAACCTTGCCTGAAGAGAAACTCCTGAAGGACCCAAGTGGCCCAGGAAGTATATGATCAACTTTGAGGTGTTAGTGTATGAGTTTAATAATATTTTTGTTAACTAGAAAGGAGGAAAGAACTCATGAGTCATGAAAAACCTGAAAAGATTATTCGTATGTTTGTTTATCTGGAACTAAGTTTGCAGGGAAATAAAATCACTGTAGCAACTAAAACTGCACACTCACATTCTTTTGTATGAATTAATTATACTTAACTGCTCTGTAATGTCCTGATTAATTATTTCCTGTTCCAGTAAGTTGATTGTGCATTTTGATACGAAACCTGCATCATGATGAGAATATTGGGCCTGTTTCTCATCTTGCTTAAGGCCCCTGTAGAGCTGATCTGAATGAGTTTCAAAGGAAGCCTGGATGTTCCTGGGCGCCCCAGGAGGGCTGTGTCAGACACAGGCAGTGACAGAGGAACTGTATTTTTGGCCCAGGGCATGGAATCACCACTATGCATAGGCAGTAATGAGCTGTGGATTTTAACACTGCACCGTTATTGAGCAATATAACTCTCCACCCTGTGCAAACTCTGGTGACTTATCTCCCACCAACAGACTCTCGGCTGTTACAGAGTGACTGGGGCTCTTAAGAGCTGGAATAAAATCATCAGGCAGGTGCCAGAGACAGGAGAGGACGAATGTATCAGCTTCTGATTGTTGTTCTAACAAATCACCCCCAAACTTAGTGGCATAAAACACCACAAATTTATTATCTTAAAGCTCTGTATGTTAGAAGTTCTAAAATTAAAATGTTAACAGGGCAGTGTTTCTTTGGTAGGCTCTGGAGGTACATCTCTTTCCTCAGCTTTGCCAGCTTCTAGAGGTCACCACATTCCTTGGCTGCTGGTCTCTTCCTCCATCTCCAAAGTCAGCAGAAGAGCGTCTTCAAACCTCTGGCCTCTGCGTTCCCCTCACATGGCCTTCTCTCATTCTTCTCATCCCCTCTTTCCCTTATAAGGACCATTTCATTATATGGGGTACAGAAAATCCACCATCATCTCCCCATCTCAGGAGCCTGAACTAAATCTTCTGCAAGATCCCTTTGCCATCTAAGGTCTTTAGAGATCAAGATGTGGATGTCTTTGTGGACCATTATTCTGCCTACCACATTGGATATCCAGGTGGTGCAGGACCCAGTGTAGATCCGGCCAGAGCCTGGCCACACTGCTCCCCCAGTTTCGTGCTCAGCCAGACCTGCACAGATGCCAGCAGAGGGGTGCAGGAGGTCTGCAGCTGTGAGCTCCTATCTTCTTCGCAATAGCATTTAAAAGATGCCCCAAAGCAACCCTGCCTTTAACCTGGTCACAGGCTGATTTTCATTCAGCCTTCCCTAAACCCTAGAGCTGTTACTGATGGCCCAAGATACCAAATTAGTTTATAAGTCTGAATAGGACTGAGGATAGCAGACAGATGCCACCAAGAACCTGAACCATGAGGGTGACCTGAGGTTAAATTTCTAAAATCAACACAAATGTTGAATTTACAAAGTTGTACACTGAATGGGTTATTACAGGCTGCAGTGAGCATTCACATGTGGAAAAGAAGACTATGAGAATCCAGAGGGTTAAAGCGCTTTGGCACCAAGAGGTCGCTGGGTGCAGAGTCCCTATGTTGCTCCTTTCTCCTGACAAGCCCTCTGAGCCTGTCCCCAGCAGGAGACGGATGTATCAGACGCAGAACTTGGGGTCTATAAATCTTCAGGTCATGTAACCAACTGCTCTTTCCTCTGATTTCAGGCTTGCCATGAAACTCTGGGATAATTGGGCTTCCCGGGGAGCCCCCCACACAGGCAGAGGACAGGCTGTCAATCTCTGCTCTACTTGACAGATAGACTCTGTTTCTCATAGAAAATTAACACGCCCGGTGTGCTGCCTTGCATATATTCATGTTTGGGGAGTTAAGTTAGCATGAGTCAGCACCTCAAAGCTGTCAATCTCCGGTCTGCATGACAGATATATATTCTAATTTCTCATGAAAATTAACAAACAGCTATGCGGGTGGGTTTATACTTATTAATGCCTTGTGAGTTTAGTTAGCACGAGTCAGTATAAACACTGATCAACTCAGAGGTCCCTGCAAGACCCGGGGTGCAGCGAATTTCCTAAGATTCTCCTCTGATCAAAAGTCTAATCCCCACCCCACCCCCTCCCTAACTTTCAACGCTTATTGTGGGTGGCATTTTTGTGAGTTGCTCTAAGCCCAAGGGGACCCACTGACAATGAGTACAATGTAAGAGGCACCCCCTGGACTCATGCAGGCACCCCCTGCAGCACTGCAGCACTACAGCCCTGCCCTGAACAAACTCCCCAGGGATCTACTTAAAATCCACTTCTTGGAAAGCTTCCCACCCAGGTCTTTGAGCGTCCCTGTTTTATGCTTTAAGAACCTTGCACTTTCCTTTCTTGCACTTGTCACCCTCATTTGCTGTCCATCTGCCCCACCATGAAGGGGGCCAAGTTGGCTTCAGTCCCTTGTAGATGCTCAGTGCCTACCACAGTGCCTGGCATAAAGTAGGTACTCAGTAAATATCTGTTGAACAAGTAAATAAATAGATGCTGTCCCCACTGCCCTTTGTGCTTGTTTTTCAACAATTACAGATGCAAAGTGGATGCCAACATGACAAAAGATTCAGGAGGAGATACTATAAATGAATGAAAAGGTCACATTCAAGATAAGACAGAGGATGCCTCTGTGGAGTTAGGAGCTTGTCTTCCCAGGAGCCATGGAGACGGCTGTCAGGACAGACTCTGACAGGACAGTGCTGCACAGTGACAGTACAACAATGAGGTACTCTAACAAACAGCTGGATATTTCTACACAAATGTCCTGCCATCACCACAACTCTACATGTCCCCAAGCAAACTCATCATTTTTTTAAGCTCTATTTCCATGTGCCCTGATTTCTGGGTGTTTTCTAGGCTCCTAACATTGGCATTATTTGAGATATCTTTCTCTTGAAAATTGACAGTAATTAATAGATCGATGGTAATTCTAACATTACCAATTGCCTTCCTTCCGAGTTCCCTCCTATCATACAGCTGGGCAAATAGACATGGGCAACTGCAACAGCGCATCCAGTTGGCTTCTAGTTTCCAGTCTCTCACCGCTGTTTAGTGTCTTAAACACTTTTCCTGAAAGGCAAATGCTCCTTTGACATGTATGAGCTCTACTGCTTTCTCTCCACACATTTTAAAATGCCTTCAGAGGCTCTGTGACTCTGTCCCTTCAGCAGACCGGCCTCTGAGGCCCTGCATATCTTCAGGTTCATCCTTATCTTCTAAAGCCTTCTCCGCTTGTTTCCAAGTCAGTTCCTCCTCCTCTTCAGGGCAGTGAGATCCTGCCCCCATGCTTATGTTCAGGCTGGATGAATTGTCCTCCCTTCTTCTTCCCCCCATCGAGGCCTGATCTAGCTGCATGGCCCAGTTTGAGACCCAAGGCCTTCGTGTCACTTTCCTTGATTATTTCAATCCAGGAACAGAAATTACAGAAAAGTGCCTGGCATTGAAAACAAACCACAGAGTGCAACCTGTCTTTACAGCTCAGGAAATTGAGCTTAATGACCCTGATGTTCTGCCTTTCTGAGGCCACCACTTTTCATTACCACCCATCATGACCAGCAGTCATCATCTTCCTTATTAGGAAGCTGAGCCCTAGGAGGACAAGGGACTCTATTAGGCTTCCTCTGCAGAAGCCTCAACATCTCACACAGTGAAAGGTTTAAAAAGCTCTTAAAAATTAACATTGAAAGATACTCAGAGAAAGAGAGACCTATGAGTACAGGGATATGAAAGCAAAAGAGAAAGACTTTGGCCATGGGTATTTCCAGTGATTGCCAGGTGACAGGTGACTTAATTCTCAGGGATCCATCTAAGTCACCTGGTCTAATGCTCCTGTGCTAAGAAGCTGAAATCCCTGGAATTAGAGATCCAGTGGGTTGGATGGTGGCCCCCCACAAAAGTTCTACCCACCTCCTTGACCCCTAGAACCTGTGATCATATTCGGGAAAAAGGTCTTTTCCGATGTAGTTAAGGATCTTGAGATGATCATCCTTAGAGTGTGGCCCTAACTCCAGTGACGAGTGTCTTTGTAAAGGACAGAAGATGAGAAGACACAGAAGACAAGGAGGCCACATAAAAATGGGGGCAAAGGTTGGAGCTGGGCAGCCACAGACAAGGAGCATCTGGAGCCACTGGAAGCTGGAAGGTGCAGGGAAGGACTGTCCCCTGGGGCCTTTAGAGTGGGGACTTTTAACCAGTGTGCCGCAGGACACTGGTGTGCCATCAGAGGATCTTAGGTGTGCTAAGAAAAATTTTAAAGATCAGTAATTAAATCACTATGAAGTCGAAATCACAGTAAGTATATTCTTCTTTTTTTTCTCCTTTTTTTTTTTTTTGGATCAACACAATTTCAGTGTGCCAAGGATGTTTTACTATAGGTTCAAGTGTGCTTTAAGATTTTTTTTTTTTAAAGGTTGGAAGACACTGCTTTAGCAGGTATTTGAAACCTTGATTTTGGACTTGGGGCCTCCAGCACTGTGAGTGTTTACATTACTGTTCTTTTACTTTTGCTAGGACAGCCCTGGGAGACCAATCCAGACTGCAAGTGCCTCCACAGAGTGGGGCCTGGAAGAGGCGTCTGCCCCCACTGCACTTTTCCCAGAAATGCTAGCAGAGCCCAGGGGCATTGCAAGGCAGTACAATGAGTGCTGTGACCCAGAGAAGCATTTGTCCAGTCAGTGGTGGAGTAGGGGAAAGAAGGGCGATCAGGGGGCAAGGTCAGGAAGACTCCCCTAGAAGAGCTTCTGGTTGTTCTATCAAAAAGACACCGGCACCCAAATATATAGAACCAACTTAAGTGCCCATCAACTGATGAGTGGATGAAGAAAAGGTAGTATATATAGCCCATGGAGTACTCCTCAGCCATTAAAAGAAATGACATAATGTCTTTTGCAGCAACCTGGATGGCACTAGAGACCATTACCCTGAGTGAAGTAACCAGAAAACCAAATCCCACATGTGTGGTTATACATGAGAACTGTCCGACAGAGGGACTTAATGGACTTTAGAGGTGTAGAAGGGGAGCAGCCAGGAAGGTGTAGGATGAAAGATTACCTATTGTATACAATGACACTACTCAGGTGAAGCCCAGACTTCACTACTACACACTTCATCCATGTGATAAAAAATCACTTATATCCCCTAAATCTATTGAAATTAAAAAATAAATAAAAGGAGGGCAAAAATCCTGAACTGAGAAGGCATTATCTGGGTAAGGAGGCAGGAGGAGCCTCGGGCAGTGGAGCTGCACAGCAGTCACTGATAACAGTGAACTAATGGGAGGAAGGAAGGCAGAGGCTGGGGAGGAGGGTCACAGGTGTTGGAGGGCTTTACAGGCCCTAAAGAAAGTACAGACTTCTAGAGGTGATTATCATCTGGGGAAGCAGCAGGCATATTTGGAACTGTGTGCACATTTCTTGCTAAGCAGAATGACTGGAGGCTTTGCGATGGCATTTGGTAGCCGCAGCCAGGGATGCCTAACGTCTGGCCGTGTGATGGACAGTCCAGCACAATGAACAAGTTCTTGTCCCTCTCCAGATTGCAAAAGAGTCCCATCCCCTAGAGAAAAACTGCTGAGTGATAATTGAAAACCACTGTAGGGGTTTGAAGAGGGAAGTGACAAGATCAGAATTACAAACAGATCATTGGGGTGCAATGGGAGTTTGAGATTCAGAGAGACAAGAGTGAAGGCTTGAGAAAAATGATCAAGCTGCCCTTCAAGTACCTTCAAGGGTGATAAAGATCTGAAGATCTGGATCCTGGGTGGGGCAAGGAGGGGAGGAATGGAGGGAGGGAAAAAAGGGATGGAGGGAAGGGACTGAGAAGGAAATTCGGGAGATGTTTACATAAAAGCAGCAGGATTTTGTATTTGAATAAAGAGTCAAGAGCACATCTCAGATTTCTGGTTTGGAGGAGTCGTTGACGGATAATGAGAGAGAGAAACCTTGATGTTTTATGTGTACTGCCGGATATAAGAATGGGTTGATAATAAGACAAACTATATACAGTACAGTCAGACACAGTTCAAAATCTTGTACTGCCACTTCCTACCTATGTAACCTTAAGTAAGTTATTTTTCATCTTTAAGCCTCAGATTTCTCACCTGTAAAATGAGAAATAATAAATAAATAGTAAAAAAAAAAAAGAATAAAAGAATAAAAAGAGAGTAACCTGATCATAATTTGAGCCCTATTGATACTGAAGTGCCTGTAGACATAGCTAAGCAGAAATGCCCATTTGGCAACTGGAACCTTGTAACATTCTCAGGATGCTGTGAACATTGTAATCCCTGGGGCAATATTTTCTAACAGACTAGCAGAAAGTGGACAATTTGAAGCCTAGAAAATTACTAGTCTCATCCGAATGGATTGAGTGTTTATAATGTAGTGTCATTTCAGAAGAATTTGGTTCCTTTAAATGAAGGATAAAAGAAACCCTTGACCTTAAAGTGAAGGGCCTTGTTTGCGCTCTGATTAGTTATCAAAGGAAGACAACTATTCAGTTGTTCATGGGTCATGCTGTCTCTATAGCAAAGAACTAGGTTGTTCCTTGGAAAACAAATAATTGGAAAAAATGAAGCATTAGATCAGTTTAGACAACTAAGACTAAAGCAAATGTTGACTCTTGTCCTTTGAAAGAAGAACCTGGCCTGAAGCAGGTGGTATTTCATTTTCTTTGTTATGTGATCTGGAACCTGAGATGTTTCTATCAGCTTACATTTGACTATGGACCCCACTTCACCACTTTGTTTCAATTTAGTGGGAGAGAAATTCCCAGTACTGTTCACTTTTTTTTATTATTATTATTAAATCATAGCTGTGTACAATACTGCAATCATGGAGTTCAATGTGCTGGTTCCATATACAGTCTGAAATATTTTAATCTAACTGGTTAACTTAACCTTCATGGCATTTTCTTAGTTATTGTGTTCAAACCCTTATACTCTACACTTTTTTAAAAGCTACTTCTAGTGCTTGGGAGTTCCCCAAAGTTCTAGCAACTTGTTTTCACTTCTTAATTTTGTAACTTTAGGTAAAATCCCTGAAGACAGGGACCAAATCTGCCTGGTCCCCATAGTCGGCACACTGCCATACACATAGTCGGTATGTAGGCATCCACTAAACATTTGATTTTAAACAACAACAAAAGAGTTCATTGTAGTGAGTGGGGGAGACAGGCATTAGACAACTAACTGCAGCATTGATTTCTGGCTTGCAAACTTTTGATGAAGTTTGTCAAGGGGAAAACCAGGTAGCAATGAGAAAGCATGACTATAGGATTGATCTATTCTGGGGCAAGGAAGACTTAGTTGAGAAAGAATCATTTGAACTGAGATCTGAAGGCTAAGATGAGTGGCTTTTAGGACAGGAAGCAGGAGGAACAGAGGCAAGGGATGATTAAATGCCATGATGGGTGATACAGATGAGTGATGTAAGTAGGAGATGAGGAAAGAGAGGTTAGGCTGTCAGCCTCAATTTCCTGAGCTGTAAAGGGGGGCTGCACTCTGAGGTCTAAGTGCTTTCAACAGCCAGTCTTGCTCCATGAGGCCCTGTATGTGGATTGAAATCATCAAGGAGTGTTTCAGGAAGGTCTTAGGACTTAAATTGGGCTGTGAAAATAGATTATGCTTAAATGGGAGGGAGGTTAAAGAAAAAAAAAGGACACATTAGGCGGCGGAACTATTCTGAGCAAAATCACAAGAGCAGCAAAGAGCATGGACCTTCTGGATGCAAAGAGGAGAGATGTGCCTATTCAAAAGGGGCATGAGAGATTTAGAAATAAAGGAAGAGAACAGTGCGACATGATAGAAAATTCTAGGTCAAATAATTTACCGAGCCAAGAATATGTGATCTCATTTAATCTCACGAAACTGAGATTGGGACTGTGCTCTTAATGCAATAATTTTATAAACTAAATGAGAACATTGAAGCACAGAGGAAAAAAAAAGACATGCTCAAACGCAATAAAATCAAGTAAGTGGTGGGGCCGGGCGTGCAGCATGGACAGCCTGATTTCCCAGCCTCCACTGGGAGAGAACAGTGGGGCAAGGGTCACCCATGAAAGGCATTTCTTATCACAGTCCTGCCAGGTACCTCCAAGCAAGACTTAAGCTGTTATGGTCTTTCTCTCCAGTAAGTTTATAAGCCCTGTGAGTGCAGGAAGAAAGACCCTATTGTGTTTCTTACAATCCTCTATAGTTCTAGAGTCTGGACAAGGATGCACTCCTGTGTTTTTTATTGGGGAAGAGTCCAAGCTACAGTTGTGCCTCCCTACCCAGGACCCCCATCTATTCGTGTGCCCCACCAGAGTGGACACCTGAGTCAGAGTCAACCTATGACCTTTCCAACAAAATAGGCCTCTACTAGATTATAGTAGATAATTCAATTTATCAAACCCTATCCCAATGCAGGGTCTGAAAATGAGATATTCAGAGGCAATCATCAGTCAGTGGTAAGTACAGAGGCCAAATGACATGAAGGCAGAAAGCAGAAACTATCACAGAAGAAAGCAGAGTAAAGTCAATGAAGAATGAAACAAGAAGTAAAAACAGCACAGCTGAGTTACCAACAGAAAATTCTAGCATGGGGAAGGTATGACTCAGAGCAGGGCTGGCTTCCTGGGCATGTGATCTGTGCTTTTCACTCAGGGCTCTTTGTGAAGAGAGACCTCCCACTTGTCATTGCTTTGAAATTTTTAAGGGGTTCTGCATTTTAATTTTGTGCTAAGCCCTGCAAAGTATGACAATGACATTGACCGCAATGATTACTATTTTAGAGAAACAAACAAACAGAGCTAAGTGCTTGCACAGACTCCAGATTGGGAAGTATTGCTCTCCTCACCCCTCTCACCCTCAGCCCTTCAGACCCACCAGTGCAGAATACTGTCCACTGCCTCCAGGCAGTCTCTGACACAAGCCACATCACTTCCATTTAAGCCTCCAATGGCCATAAAGCCCATATAAGTCAATGCCCTATGGACCATGAAGTGGACCTCTGAAACTTATCTGTCAAAACATGGGAGACAGGTCAAAGACAGGCTTGGTGCAATTCCACTGGACACCTTCTGTATCTCCTTGCTGAGATTACTGCCTGGTTTGAAAAGTTTAAGACACCTGGGTGTGGGTGGAGGGATCAGACCCCAAGGGGCATGGTGGAGGGACAAGAGATAGTGGCTGGAACGCGATGTGAGGGGGTTGGTGGGGCAATGAGTAGGTCCTGTTTCCCATAGACCTTCTGCTCTGCTGAGTTGTCTGTGATGTTTGAGGTCAGAGCTAAATTGGAACAGCAGAACAAATGAGCACAGCCTGTTTTCTGCCCTTTTCCTGGGCAGCGCTCAGCCTCTCATTTAACAAATGTTGAACAAATATTTAAAGAACAAAATTTTAAAGAGTGCTGAGCCATCTAACTGCAGGCCTAGTCTGGCTTCACTCATCTCTTCTTCTCCCTTCTCCATCTTTTCTTTCACCCTTTTCCCAGTTCCTACAAAATGTTACCTAATGCAGGTCTTCTCAAAGGCTATTATTTTCTCCACCTAGAGAGTGCTTTTATCCCCCTATATTTGTGGTCCTATCAGCTGTGGCCACAGTGGCAGGATTAGATGGAAAGGAGGGGTTGCCTTATAGGAATGGCAGGTATGAGGCAAAATGGATTTCTTGCTAACTCCAAAAGAAAACCTCTAAGTTTTCAGAAAAGGTATAAAAAATATAAGGCTAGGCACAGTAGCTCTTGCTTGTAATTCCAGCACTTTAGGAGGCCAAGGCAGGAAGATGGTTTAAGGCTAAGAGTTCACAGTCAGCTTAGGTAACATAGCAAGATTTTTTAAGTTACCTGGGCATGATAGTGCTCCCGTAGTCCCAGCTACTCAAGAAGCTGAGGCAGGAGGGTCACTTGAGCTCAGCACTTCACTACACAGTGAGCTATGATCATGCCACTGTACTCCAATCTGGGTTACATAGCAAGAGCCTGTTTCTAAAAAAAAAAAAAAAAAACTGGAAGGAAATACAACAGAGTCCAAGTTCTCACTATGAGACATCTCCTTGGAGGTCTGTAACCTTCTCAGGAATGGAGATCGCATCTGTCCCATTCTTTCCCTGCCCTGCCACTCCCAGCAGGCTGAAGAGTCAGGCCCATGTGGGATTCTTGGCTTAACCACTTAATGATTGGGTCCCTGGGCATGGTATTTTTTGGTTAGTTGGTTGGTTGGTTTTAGGGAGTTGTTTTGTTTTCAGTTTTATATGTCTTAAATTAATTTCTGTACCTGGTCCCTGGTTTAATTGCATAAAACATTTTTATTGTTAATACTGTGTCTAACACTTGGGATTATTTTGAACCACGCAACCCAAAAAGCATGTAATAAATGTTCCTTGCATTGAACTGAATGCTGAATCCCAACACTAAGCTCCCATCACTGCACCCTCACCTCTCTCTAACCTCATTCACTCTGATCTGAAGTGAAGAATGAAAAGAGCAATCCAAATTCTCCACTCCCAGATCCCATCAAGTATTTTGAATTGCAAAGGAAAGCAAGAAATTTTCTGATGGAATCCTTTACTATATTTTCTTGAAAGACTTTTAAAATATTCATCTACGCTCCTTAGTAAAAAAGGGCTGGTTTGCAAAGCAGGTGAAAGATATTATGAGCCGTGGACGAGTGTCAGTTCCTGGGGATTTATTGTGTGGAGTTCCTGGGGCCCCAGGGTCGTGATGTTGGCATTTAAACGTTAGCAAGAACAGCGCTGAAAGGAAAGCTGACATATGTAAGAATGAGTGGGCCCTGGTGCTGCCTTAGTTTGTTCTTTCAGAAAGATCATAGCTTATTAATGGGCACTACTTCTAATTCTTCCTCAGCAGCTGCCACATCAGTCTGAACACACCATCCTTCAGTCCTCGGGATGGTTTATTTGTTTATAATGGAATGAACTTTAACAGAATTCAAAATGTTTGTCTGTGAACAGCTCGGTCTCTTGAAATGATGACTCCCTCCCTCCCTCCTTCTCTCCCTCCCAGGGTCTGTTATTAAAACAAACATTGAGTAAGCTTTGGAATGTTACAAATGCTCATTATAAAGGAAAGAGGGGACCAGCAGCTTCTTAAAGTTGTCCTTGCTGTTTGAATGATGATTACTTCCATCTCTCGAGTTCTTCTATACCTTAATGCACTAAAAAGAATTAAATGTGTAAGAAGCAAATGCTCCTTGGGAGGAGTAACCTATTAAAGCAGTAAGGGGATATATATTTACTGGAATATTTTCATCCTAACAAGAAGAATGAGGGTAGCACACAAATAAGGAATGACCCTCAAAGGTACACGATGGAGAGATGATGGTACTCAGTATAATTGTCGTGCTCTTCAGGATTTCACCTTGTCCCCACTTCTCTAAGTTATTATAAAACATTCCACATTCCCCAAGCCTAGCTTGTATTTCCAATGAACAATTGTCCAAAGTGGAATTCTTTCTTACCCCTTGAAATAGATTTCACTTTCTCCAAGCAAATGTTTCAGATTCCCTACATCAGAAATTATCTGTGTCCCCTCTCTACTTTCGCGGCCGGTGGCAATATCTCTATTATTAACAGCTTATTACACGAGTCTCTATCCTAAAGTTAAATTAGACCTTCATCCATTTCCCCTTCTAAATTGTGACATCTCAGGAATAGTAGCTTGTTAACTGTGTATCTCCCACGTGGACTAGGCTAGTGCTGTGTACCTAGTAAGGGCTTAATAAATGTTTACAGATCTGAAATAAAATTATGTCTTCCCCTGGCCTAAGTAAATCTTTAGTAGGAATTTCTCCATAAATAGCCAAGATGAAGAGTTTTTCAGCTTGAGCCATTTGCAGGATTGCTTTGGCCTTGATGAGTTTTCTTTGACAGAATAAAAAAATGTAACCCAAATGCTCTCTCCTGTGATAAGAGTCATAATTTCAAGAGACTGAGCTATTCACAGATAAACATTTTGAATTCTGTACTATGTTCTGAGCCAATTAGAAGCAATTGGATTTATGAATTTTTTATTTTCCTGATTGATTTTCTATTTAGTTTCTCCTGAATAAGTACTTAAAAATCTTTCCATAACATTCACCCTTTTCGTTGATTTCTAGCCCTGGAGAACCAACCTTTCAGCAATTATACAAACCCTTCACACAATTTTTTTTTTTTTTGCATTCCACTTCTTTTAAAGCAGTTTATTGAAATCCTCTCCAGATAAAAACCTTGAAATCATTAAGCAGATCACTGTTCAGAGCCACATTAATTCTTCTATTTCTTTCCTTAAAAGAAATGACTGGTGGACAGCTTAGAATAGCAATGAGATATGGTATTTATCTATAATACCTTTTTCATGATGAATAACTAATTTATTCAAAATCCCATTACTTGGAACATTTCAAACATGGTAGAATGAGGTCTCTGATCTGGGTCTTGGTTAATTTAGAAATGGCCTCCCTCCCTGGGGACATTCAGAGCTGCTGAGGCCAGCTGGTGTTGGGGCTTAAATTTGAACACTGCAAGGCTAGGAGCTTGAGCAATAGCTTTTGAATTGCTGGTTTAAAACAGCCTGTGAGGTCTGGAGCCTTGCCCACCACCATTTTTTTCCAGAGATTCTACCACCTGTCTCAAAGATCCTCTCCCTGCCCTAAATGGTGCTAAGACAGTCCTGAATGGCTTCATGTCTACTGAAAGCTGGACTCCATCAGCACGTAGAGCTGTTGCACTATGAAGGGCTCCGACTTTGGAAACCTCTTTGAACATAGTTCCTAAAAATCCTCTGTTCAACTGTAACCTCTCCTGGCTTGCCCTTGGCCCTGAGAAGCCCACTGCTTCCTTACTCATAGCAAAAGCAAGTCATAGAGTCCTAGTGCTGGCCAAGTTCTTCAAGAGCACCTGCTCAGGGTGTGTAGTCTAGAGATGCTTTCCTCAAGTGGATAACGCACAGAAGCTCCGCAAGAAAGAACAGAGCTACTTTGACTGAAGGGCGTGTCCACGCCAATCCACTGATCCATCTCGTGGATTTCAGAATGGGTAACCCACACATGTGGGTTTTGAATAGACTGGGTTCACAGACATAGGCTTTCATTCCTATGGGCAAATGCAGGGCCTCAGCCCCAGCAAAATCCCCCTTCTCTGCCATAGCTCCCCAAATCTTTGTGGAAAGCTCTGGAGAACTGCTCACCTGTGATCATGGATGAAATTGGTCAGCTTCCTGCAGGGCACCCATGTGCTGCCTCCAGCCTATTCCCCTAGCTCCCTGCCCTTGTCGCCCTCCCTCCATGCAAGGTGAAGTCCATGCTCCTAGACCTGACAGGCACTGTGTCTGGGTTGTTGTACACGTCTGCACCCTGGCCAGTACCTCTGTGAGGGCCCTGACCCTGAGGCTGACTGTCCCCTCTCATGCATTCTGTTCTGTTAAAAAGTTACCAGAGCAAGAATGAGTCACGGTAATGTAGCTTTTTTGGTATCTGCTCACAGCCTTCTCTGGGAGGCATCATTGAGTCAGTGGGAGGTGGGGGTATGGACCAGCCTGGGTCACTCTGGACTAAGGCTTTGGTCCTAGGCTGGGCTTGTGAGATGGATTTCTTCCGGCTGCTAAATGAATTCTGTGCCCAGGCACTTCAGTTTCTCAGACAAACTATTTCTTCCGGCAGCCAACGATATGCACAGCGGAGGATGAGACTCAAGCATCTCCCCCGGCCTCATGCTACGGACCCCTCTATTCACTTCTGCACCCAAATACACAGTAGAAAAACAAAAATTTTAAGAAACTTAATTTACATCTCATAGAGCTTTGCCAACACTAGAAATCGGAGTATTTTGCAAGATGCATTTCTAAAAAATGACAATTGAATTTACTATGGCCGAGCATCAGGCAACAAGAACTGAAATCTGGGTGATTACTTTAAAATTTGGGTCAAGCAAACCAATCCCATTGCATGATCTGAAGAGAGTGCAAGGTTGTAACTAGTCACTAGGAAGTAAGGCCCCTCCACACACACATCCCTAAACCACAGAGGGATCCTTCTCCCCATTCCCATTTCTCCTCTCAGGACTGTTCAAGGCTTCGCTGCACAGTGGGTGGTCCACAGGCCAACAATATCAGCACCTTCTGGGAGGCGTGTTAGTCATGCAGCGTCCCGGGCCCCACTGATGACCTGCTGGATCTGAATCTGCCTTTTAGCAATGTGGGAGATTCACGTACGCAGTCCAGCTGTGAAGCACTGTTCAGTTTCTCACCCGCTTACAGGTATAGAAAATATGTTTCAACTCTTCCAGCATTCACATGTGGAAGAGGTAAAGGAAGAAAGATGTTTTGGGGAACTTGGAGAGGCATCAAGAGAAAAAGTGATGAAGGAGGATGCTGGGATGTTAGAAAGAAAAAAAATAAAACTTCATACTTCTCAGTTTTGCCAAAAGTTGGCTCTGGGCAGCAGCTTTGATAGATGCAGCCAAGAGAAACACCATCCAACTGTATAATTTTCAACAGGAACTGCAGTATTTTCTCCAAGTCCACTGCGAGGCTGAGATCCGGGCTGCTGGCCTGGTGCTCCAGACCCTCGACCTCCCCGTCCCCAACAGATGGCAGTCCCAGAAGCACTGTTGACCACTTTGACAACTGGCTTGGGAAAGACTAAGAACCATTCGCCACTGCTTTTTCCCTTAAACGGAATCAGAAAATGCTCTGACAACAATGTTCAAGACATGTAGGTGGGGGAAGAAAATCCTAACTTTAGTAAGTCCCAATGATCCATCCAGAGTTTCTTTCTGTTTATATCCTCCTTATGCTAAGGCATTTCAGTATCTGCAGAACAGAAGTAGGCAAGTACCTGGCTTTTTGCAAAACAATGCTACTTCATTTGCAGAAGATGGATGAAGCTCAGTAACTACAGTGCCTGAAAACAGACACATCTCTTCCCTGGGCCCAGTGCTCACATTCCCGGGCATGTTTCCTACTGATGAATTTCTCCCCGGGAAGCACCGGGTACTGGCACTGCAGGGATGAGGGTGAAGCGTGCTGCAACACGCCTTTGCTGCGGCTTCTCTGTCTCACACTTTGTCCAGCGATGAAATCCACAAGGCACAAAGTGCAGCTGCACAGACCCCCTGCGCTCACACCGCCTTCTGGGTAACTGCCACGGCCTGGGATCATTTTCTTTCCCTCTCAGAGAATCTGTCTTGGTGACCCAGGAAATCTAGGGCTTGCAGCCAGACACTGCTGTGGGCGTTGGGCCTCAGGTTGGCCAAACAGCCGCAGATGACAGTACAGAATTAGAAGTGGAGTCAGGGCGCTGCATCTCACTCCACTCTCGGGGCTCTGGAGACAGGCTGCTATTAATCACTCGGACCACATCCATCAGGCGGCTCTCGCTCGGCCACGGCTCATAGTCAGGGAGGCACAGAAAGCGGGTGTCTCCCGATAAATCAAATCCTGCAGTTCGATGATAAGGATGACACAGGTGAACGGGGGACAAAAGTGTACAGTTGTAGCCATGAGTCCATGCTGTTAAAGTGGAGGGAGGAAATTTCTGCTGGCTGGCATCAAGAGCCAGAGACTGTTACGACGCTCCTCCTCTCCCTTTCTCTTTTTCTCTCCCTCCATCTCTCTCTCTATGTATAAATATAATCTTACTAAGCCTCCACCATAGTCCCTGTGAAGAAGTTAGTATTATTCCTGTTTTCAGATAGGGAGACTAAAGCTCAGCAGGGTTAAGCAATGTGTCCAAGGTCGCATAGGTGGTAAGTAAGGAGGCCAGTGTGGGATCTCAGGTCTAGGACAACACACACAGCAGAAAGAATTAGTAGAGAGAAGGAGAGACACAGTAGGAAACTCAGTCAGAGGGACAAAGAGAATACGAAAAGGGGGGAAAGGAAAGACAGGAAGGGAAAAAAGAGATTGGAAAAATAAGAGGGCAAGGCCAGGAGCAGAAAGCGAGCTGCCTTTACAACCAGAGTCCCCGCCTGGGGCCCAGCTCTGCCACATGCAGGCTGGTAACTTGGTACAAATCACATCACCACAGTTTCTTAATCTGTGAAATGAGGTTAGTAAGAGCCAGCCAACCGCTTCACTGGTTTATTTTCAGGAACAAATAAAAACCTATGTGAAAAGTTCTGCAAAATTGAAAGTGCTGAATTAATGGAAGCGATTCAGATTCATTGGTGTTTAGGGAAGCTCTATCTATATCAAGCATGTGGATGGGTGAGACTCAAAAGTCCAGGCCTCAGGATAAGTGAACTAGGACATCTGCCAAGCAGTGAAGGAAGCTTGGGGGGCCCCTGGTAGGGAGTGGCAACCTCCTGATTCTGGCCGGTGGCTCTGGGCAGAGGCAGCAGAGAGCTGAGCCTGTTGGTCATTTTGCCACTGAGGACTGGGAGAGTGGAAACCTCTTCTCCCAAATCCTGTAAGAGAATCTACAGCAACCACCCCTATCTGGGCCAGGAGACTTGTCACTGAGTTGTCCAGAGCCGGTGTTTTAGGCTTTCATTAAGCCTGGGAAGAGAGCAAGGAGTGAAGATGTGACTGCTTTCCAGGCTGGAGAGCAGGGAGGGAGGAAACAGGATCCATGTAGGGATCCGTGCAAGGGACCCATGTGACTCAAGTCAGAAACTGACGGGAGGAAGGCTGAAGGAGTTTCCAGTGAAATAAACATAAGAATGAAGAAACCAGAATCCGGGGATGGGGGGGGGGATAAATTAAATAAGGAGGCTTCTCTTACATTTCTGTCCAAGACAGAGTGCTAGAAAGGAGAAAGAATAATTTATGTTATTTCTTTGAATTGAGGACCATGTAGGAATTTCTGAGCCTGGAGGTTCAGGCTTGCCCTGGAAATAATAATAGACGGGGTGGATTAACATTGCCCACCGAAGAATATATTGACCAATATCCACCTTCTTGAGTGTCCCGGAAGATCGTTGATATTTCCGTGTCATGACCAGGAAGATACTGGAGGAAGGATGGGACAGAATGGAGAAAGGCCCCAACCTGAAGATGTACTCCTAAGAGGACAGAAAGCCTGTCTTTTCTTCCAGTTCCCAAGGATGGCATAGGTGGGCTGCGTGGTATCCCTGAAGGCCACCTCCTAATCCCTGAAACCTGTTAATGATATATGGGGAAAAGGTCTTTGCAGGTGTTATGAAGTTAAGGATCTTGAGAAGAGGATCTCGCCCCGGATTATCCAGGCGAGCCCTAAATGCCATCACAAGTGGCCTTTAAAGAGCGAGGCAGAGGGAGATTAGACAGGCACCTGGAGAAGGAGAAGGTGATGTGAAGGTGGAGCCTGCAGAAAAGTCCTGGAGCTGCCAGAGGCTGAAGGGGACAAGGAAGGATTGTCGCCTGGAGCCTCTGCAGGGAGTGTGGCCCTGCAGATTTTAGACTTCTAGCCTCCAGAATGGGCAGACCATAGATTTCTGTTGTTTCAAGCCACTAAGCTTATGGTAATTTGTTATAGCAGTCACCGGAAACTAGCACAGGGGGTCATGGGAGGAAGTTGCCAGTGGCAGAAGCAACTCTGGGAGTCCTAGCTCTTTAGGCCGGAGCGGATCCATTCATTAGAACCAGGAAGGCAGTGGTGTGGGTTGGCACCTGCTCCATATGGACTTTCAGAGGGAAGGGAGACCACAGTGCCTGCTCTGGAACATGGTGCTTGCTGGCAGCAGGAGCCGGTAGAGAGAGGTGAGTGCAGTGCCCCTGCAGATAAGGAAATACAGACGTGAAAATAGGTGTGCATCTAGGATGCCTTAACCCCCAACAGCCATGTGTGTCGGAAACTGCAGATCAGAAAGCTAAATGTGACAGGGCTTGGTCAGACCTGGATTCCCAGCCCCACTGCCCCGTGGCTGTGTGACCCACTCTTCCTGACTCCAGTTTCCTTGTTTTCGAAATTATAAAACCTGCCTTACCAGTTTTTTTGTGTAATGTTTAAAGCACTTCACAGAGCACTTGGCGGTTTGGGAAGTGGCCACTGCTAACATTGCCAAGATCACAGGGCTGGTAAGACAGGCCTGTCCAACTTGGGAGCTGGGATCCTTCTGGAGCCTGAGGCGGAGAGGCTGACTCACCACGCAGGGGTCAAGCTGTCTACGGAAAGGTGCTGTTTGTACTGCCGCAATAAGGTGCTGTTTGTACTGAGTTTGTACAGGAAATTGCCGCGCTAAATTGTTAGCACTAAAAGGTGCTGTTTGTACTGAGTTTGTACAGGAAATTGCCGCGCACAAACACCTGCTTCTCTGTTTCTCCCCAGGTTACAAGAGCTAGAAACCTACACATTACATTTCTCAGACTCCTCCGGAGGGTTCCAGTTCCGATTCTCCCGAGGGAGGGCACTCGCAGGAGAGCAGGAGGCAGGTAGGGAATTCGTTTTCAGTGGGACGAGTGCAGCGCCCGATCTCTGGGTAAAAACTCTCCTCGATTCCCACTTTTGTTACCTTCCCACAACTTCGAGTGTCATTCCTATATTAAATCCCTCTTGCTTGAAATACCTGCGGTGATTTTCCTTTTCTTGACTGAATCCACCAGTACATCCGCCCTCTGCAGAGGAACAGGCCCCATAGCAGAGAGACTTGAGTGGGCCCAGAAGGCCCAGAAGGCCACCATCACCAGGAAATGCAGCCTTATATTTTTCAAGTAGAGATAAACCCTGAAATGAAAACACATCAAAGAAAGCTATCATCTTGGCTCAAATACCAGAGGACTATTGATTGTATCAGAGCCTATCCTTAGAAAAAAGTTATCTTTGTAAATGAGGACGAGGGAAAGAGATTGCAAAAGGCACTAGGGCAGGGACAGGAAGCTGAGAGGAGAGACGGAGAAAAGAGAGCAATCCCTCAGCGGGAGGGAAAGACTCCAGTAGGGGAAAAGTGCACTTGGCCAGGGCAGCTCTACTGCAACTTGACTTTTCTTAATTATTGAAATTGTGTTAAAATACATGTAACATAGAATTTGACACTTTAACCATTTTTAAGCTTGCCTTCAGTACCATTAAGTACATTCACATTCTTGTACAACCATCATCACCTTCCACGCCCAGAACTTGTACTTTTTCCTAACCTGAAACTCTACATCATTTACACAATAACTCCCTATTTTCCCCTCCCCTGACAACCACCATTCTACTGCATACCCCTATGAATTTGACTCGGCTAGGACCGTCATCTGAGTGGACTCAAACAGTGTTCGTCTTCTTGGGTTTGGCTTCTCTCACGTAGCATCATGTTGTCAGGGCTCCCCCGTGTTGCAGCGTGTATCAGCCTTTCACTCCTTCTTAGAACTGAAGAATATTCTGCTGTATACAGAGATCACATTTTGTTTACACATTCATCCATTGGTGGACACTTGAGTTGGGTTGTTTTTGCCTTTTGAATATTGTGAATAATGCTGTTATGAATATTGGTCTACAGATATCTGTTCAACTCTCAGCTTTCAATTGTTTGGGATAGAAAAATTCTACTTAGAAGTAGCATTCCTGAATCCCATGGTAATTCCAAGTTTAGGTTGTCAGGATGTATTTTCCATTCCCTGCATTTTATATTCCCACAAGCAATGCACGGGGGTTCTGGTTTCTCCACATCCTCACCAACACTTGGTATTTTTTGCCTTTTACATAACAGCCGTCCTAATGGCGTCAGTAGAGTCTCACTGTAGTTTTGATTTGAATTTCCCTGATGATTAGTGATGTTGAACATCCTTCAGGCATTTGCTGGCCATTAATATGGAGAATGTAATTTGACTTTTATATGAATTAGGAGACTGAAGAGATTTAAGTCTGTAGAAAGAAAAAAAATGTGGCCCCTATATGAGCTTTAGAAACTATGAAAGAAAAATTTTTGTAAAGAGTGTGTGAGATCACATTCCTTACATATATTAGGTACAAATGAATGCAGAATGGGACTTCTCTGCCCAGTCAAATCAACTTAATCAGAAAGCAGATTCCAATATAAATTCAAACAAGTTGTGAAATAAAATTCATAAAAGCATGTAAATTTCTATTAAAGGGTGCATAAAACCCTATAAAAATAAAACTCCCCTTATCATCCACATTGCAATGTATATGCATCTGGGCTTCAGATGATGGAAAGCTGTATTCAGGCTCCTGGGGTAGGGGGCCCATGTGAAGGGGCCAGAACACGAGTGAAAAGAATAAAGTGAACTGCTTACTGGCTTTTCGCTTTCTCGTCACACTTAATGCCCACACGAGTGATACCTGGCACTGTGCTGGAGAGAAGGCTCTCTAGGGGGAGATGGGGAATGATTGCCTGCTCACATTTGCTAAGAGCATTTGTCCAAAATCAGCGTGAGGGAGGGAGCCTGTCTTCAAACCCAGACACGGAAGAGATCTTGCTTGTTTTCCTGATTCTTTTCTCTCTCCCTTCTCATGCTTTCACTCTAAAGTGTGTGCAAATTATTCAAGTATCTGAAACCCATGCACCATCATTCTCTGCAGCTTTTATTAAGCTTTGTGCCATTCACAAAACAATAGCAATGAAGTTCGTTAATGACCATGTTACATAGAATCCATATTGCATCAAATATCTATCTCAATATTTTTGGCAAAAAAAGAAAGAAAGAAAGAAATGCACCAATGATAACCACAGAGTGGCTGACATAACAGATGCTCAGTGTTAGGTGCATGGATGCATCAGTGAATGAACAACTAAAAACCTGAGCTCCTACCATTTCTTCCCTAAATTATTACAATTGTTTTTTAATTGTTCTTCTTGCATTCTACCTAGGCTGTCGCAAGACCATATAACCAGGAGAAACCTTGAATCCTTGCTGACTCTCTACTTCCTGCTCAACATCGGGGGCTATTGTCTGGCCTTCTAACTAAGTGTTTGCTATTTTTTCTCCTCACCACACTCCTTGCAACAGCTGAGTCCAGGCCCTGAACAATTGTCACCCTGATTATCTTAACAGCCTCCTAACTGTCCTCTTTTCTGATAATCTATACATGCACTAAGATTCCAACACAGCGGCCTCCCTTTCCAAATTGAATGGCATTAGGGATATCATTTCTAGAATCCTGTATAACAGAAACAGGAGGCATAAATACATGAAGAATATATATCCAATGAAGCTCATTATGTCATAATTCGTAATAGAAAAATTGGAAATAAATCAAGCATCTACCTACATAGGAATGGTTAAAAATTGTTTATAAAGGGAATATTATGGAACTATGACAAAAAATTTGGCAGACCTATGTAAACTGACATGGAAAGATTTCTGTGATCAGTATCATCTCTAAAAGAAAAGTCGAAGAGAGAACATAATGGCATTTTGGAAAAGATGTGTAAGGATAGTAATTATGCAAGAAAGAACTAATACAGCAAGCCTATCTGCTGTGCTTTGAAAGGCCTTATGAGATTGGCCAGTGGCTGGCAGCTAATAACTTGGAATTCAGGGGAGTTCCTGCCATTCCTCCCTGGTAAGAGTGGCTCGCTGTGCCTGAACTATTTAGATGAACAATACAGTTTATGTCAAATATCTGCTTCCCTTTGAGAGAGTCTGAAATTTTGCTATGTGCCATTTAGAGGCTGCCCATATGACCCGCCCTCTGGTGAAAATGATGGACACAGAGTCTCTAAAGAGCTTCCCTGGTGGACATTTCCTATGTACCACAACTCTTTGCTTGGAAATTAAGCACTGCCTGGGGACCCTCGGAATGTGCCTGGTTTCTTCCACACTTTGTCCCATGTGCCTTTACCCTTTGTTTATCTTGCTGTATATCTTTTCACAGTAATAAATCGTAGCAGTATATAACTATAAGCTGAATCCTTAAGTCCTTCTGGCAAGTCAGAGAACCTGGGGATGATCTTGGGGACCCTAACACATGATTATATGGCTATATTTATAATAGGTCATTAAATATGAAATATCTGATGTGAATCAAAAGTTTAGTTCATTATATTTCCAACAAGAAGCAGCACAATTAATCAAAATATGCAGCTAAATTATCAACACAGCTTTGCCATCTTAATGGTAGCTCGTTTATGCCAACAGGGAAGCCTGGAGAACGAGTAGCAATGAAATCATGAAAAGTGTTTTTCACAACTTATTAAGCATTGAATGTTTTTCCTTGCAAGAAGTGGTCCAAAGGCTGGAATATCAGTTGGTGCAAGGTCTGGTGAATAGGGGGCATGACAGAGAGTTTCCAAGCCCAGCTTCTGTAGTTTGAGCAGCGTTATTTGTAAACATGTGGTTGAGCCTTGTCTTGCAAGAGAATTGGCCGGTCTCTATTGACCAGTCTTGGCTTCTTAATTGCAAACACCCTCATCATTTCATCCAATTGGTTGCAGTAGACAGCTGCTATAATCCATTGGCCAGGGTCATGAAGCCGTAGAGGTTAATACCAGCACTGGACCACCAAACAGACACCATTAGCATTTTTTGATGAATGTTCAGATTTGGACTGTGTTTTGGCATTTCATCTTTATCCAACTATTGTGCCAAATGCTCACAATTGTCAACAAGAATCCATTTTTCATCACACATAACAATACAGTGTAGAAAAATGTTTTATGTTATGAAAAATGTTTAATTTTTGTGTTATGAAAGCAAAGAAAGGGAAATTTGAGACAACTTCTCTTCTGATGCTCATTTAACTCATGCAGAACCCATCTATCCAGCTTCCTTTCCTTGCTGATTTGTTACAAATTGTCCAATATTGTTAGAATAGTAGTTTCAAACGTGGCTAATTCATGTGTAGGTTGAGATGGATTTGTTTCCACTACAGCTTTCAGCTCATCATTATCTACCTTGGTCTCAGGTCACCCGTGTGGCTCATTTTCAAGATTAAAATCACCAGAACAGAAACTCTCAAAACACGGACATACTTTGCCTTTATTAGCCACATCCTTCCTAAACACTTCATTGATAATTCGAGCTGTCTGTTGTTTCCACGACAGAACTCGTATTCAAAAATAATGCAAACTTTTGACTTACCCATGGTCTCACAAAAATTACTGCCCACCAAAATTTGAAAGCTAATCACAAGCCAAAACATGCATTTGAAAGAATGAGGAGGTACCTTCGCAATAAAAATAAAATAAGAAGTGTCAAACTGAAATGTTAAAGATATCAACTGTCAAACTTAGTACTTGAGGAAATTAAATATTTCATACTTAATAACCTAGTATTTGCGTAGGAAAAAAGTCTGGGACTGTTGAGGATTTTGAATTCTTAGTAGAGGATTGAAATGGTCACCTTCTGACTTACTATATAATATTTTTAAAGCTATAGAAATACAACTGACTTAGTTTTGCGTGTCTCCTATGATTTGCCATGATGTAAGGATGGCTTCCACGTGGCTCCCACATCGTGGTGAATTCTCTAGTCCTGCCTCATTTTGTGGAACAGCTCCAGTGACTGGCCTTGGGCCTGGCACATGGAAGAGGATGGAAATGATGATGCTAATGAAATTTGAAAGAAAAGCAAGCAGATGGGCGTACAGGTGATGTAGAAATTATCTAAACGGTAGTGTTTACATACAGCGTCTCCTTTCCTCTGGTTTCAGATTTTTAGTGCCTTTGATTTTCCTTCACCCCCATTGGAAAGAGATAGGAGAAAAGTAAAAATGATGAATGAAAAGAAGAGGAGAGAGATAGATGAGGGTAGAAAAATAACTACAATTTCTTCTCTCCTCTGCCCAGCCAGAGGCAAGCAGCTAGTCCTTTCATTTGACATAGTTTATCCTAAAGAGGACAGTATGTCTTCCTTCTCAAAGGAGCCTCTGTTGGCATCCTGACTGCTACACCAACAAAGGACACAGTCTATATGGTAGGTTGACTGTGCAAACCTTTTCAACTTTCTTCCTTTTGAATGTACAGTTCTGTAAAACTGATTAAATGCCTGGTTTACTATAGGGTACAATTATGTGAAGATTAATGAAGTCACGTGTTCATTCATTGCCTCAGGATATAATAATACAGAGCTGGTGCTGGTGGGTTTTTTAAAATTTCAGCTGTTTCATAAAAGTGAACCACCAGAGATTTAAATTCTGGTGCCAAATTCTGAAGACTTTAAGTGTAGATTTTGAGGAAATATGCAGGAATACTCAACTGCTGTGTGGGATGGGTCCAAGATACTTTGAGTTTTAAATTCTGTCTTCACTTGGAGTCTGTAATTCAAGCTGGCACTGAGTCAGAATTTTTTAAATTTCTTCTTGCTTATTCATAGATTAACCATATATTATATAGACAGATACAAATGGAGATGGCACCGAATTCCGTACTTCACATATGTGTATGAATTTTGTATCCTCATGTTGCAGCCAATCTGTGAAATATTCCCACTTGAAAATGAATTCATTTGAGTGGTCAGGTTGGCCCTACCCAGCTTCTGAGAATAATTTAGAGGCATCCAAAACCATAATTTAAAAACCATTAAATTCCTCTCTGAGCTACGGTTGCCATGGGCTTCCAGCCATGGCCTTGAATAGGTTTTTCTCCTGGTGAGAGATCGTAAACCTGTTTTGCATGCTGAAGCTTTGTAAAAAGGCGAATCCATCTACTCTGGTTACAGAAAGTCAGAGCTGGCTTGACATTTTCATTACTAATAGCCATTTTTCGAAGTACATTCACACTTCGGTTAGTTCTCATTGGTCATAAATGGTTGTCAGAACTTGCCCAGGATTCCTCTGGATATTCCCTTGAGATATTCTTATCATCAAGCGGACACACTTCCTCTATGTGCCATAGCACATGGACATAACCCACATGTGGCCAAACACAAAATCTCCTTTCAAAGAAGGGTGGAGAAGGAGGGGAGTTGCCTGTGCAGATTTTGGCCAGTTGGCCCCTATTTTCACACAGGTGTCAATGATTAATAAGAAACAGCTTAAAGTCAAATACCTGGATTTAGAATTAAATGCAAAGCAATTGAGCAATATTTGAATAAAGCCCATCAGGCAGTGAGTTACCTGTAGTTTGGCAGGCAGAGGAGGTAAGAGCAGAGGTCCTGTGGCTGAAGTAGAAAGAGATAGAGGGTGGTGGGAGAGAAGTTCGAGAGGTTCCCCAGGGCCAGATCTCAGAGGGCCTCATAGCCCTTGTAAAGACTCTGACTTTATTCCCTGTGAGTCGGAAAGCCACTGGCAGGAGAGTCGTAAGCAGACAAGAGATATGATCTAGTTTAACCTTGGCAGCATCACTTCACTGCATTGATTAGACCACAGAGCAACAATGGTGGAGCAGGAGGGAAGATGTTAGAAGCTGTTAAAAGAGAGGATGGTGTTCGGGACCAGGATGGAAGCGGTGAGAAATGGGCAGACTCTGGATGTGTTTTGAAGGTTGGACACTCTGGAGTTGCTCACCGAATGTGAATGGGGGTAGGAGAGAAGAGGGAAGCCAAGGGCAACACCAAGGTTTTGGTCATGAGCTGCTGGAAGAAGGCAGCTGGCATGCCGGGCCTTCTTCATCTCATTTCTTCTTTCAGTACACTTGGCAGCTAGCAGTTTTCCTGGAGTCGTAAAGATACCACCTCATGGCCTGGCAGAGTATTTTTCAGCCACAGGGAAATTCCAAAAGTGTGTGTGAGTGGGGCCCGGCCCTGGGCACACACCAGCTGCTGTCAATGAGCCTGGGCACATCAGAGGGCCAGAGGCCCGGGGGAGGGCGGGGGTTGCTAGGAGTCTATTTATCTGAGAAGCTGAGGCATTTCCCAGAAGAGAGCTTTCCCCAAGGACATGAAGAGTACACATCCTCAGACTGATGAAGCCTTAGTCATTAGGAACAGAAGGGGCGGGGAACTTCCAAACTCAGCATGCACAGTCTGGCCCTCCATGTGCCCACAGCCCAGACCTCCACTGACCTCTGTCCAGGCCTCGGAGAGAGGGAAGGCTGAGAGCGTCTGAAAGAGAGCAGCTCCGTCACCATCTCCTTAGGGCCCCTGCACTCAGCACAGCCCAGCTGTGACACGTGTGCCTCACCCTGTCCTCTGGCCTTCCCCCCAGGGCTACCTGGTGCACCCAGAGAAGGACCGGGTCAGGAAGAAGACAAAGGGTAGGACCAGGCTCCTCGGGGAGTGAATGCGAGGCACCCCTCAAATTCCCAGCAACAGCTGGGCAGGTGGGGACTGCATCCCTGCATTCAGGGCTGAGAATAACAACCAGCGAAGCATGGACTGTGCAAGCCTGTAATTAAGCAGTGGTTTCTCAGGCAGGAATAGGCCTGCATGCCCTGCAAAGGCGCCTGAAAGCCTGTCACTCTCACTCAGACCATGGAATAGGATTGGCAGCCCTTGCCTAGCTGAGACAGCCCCAGGCATGGCCAGGGTGACAAGAGGCCTGAACTAAATGTGGGTTGAAAGGGATAGTGGAATTCCACACCAAGGGCAAGAGACTTCAAAACAAAACTCTGAGAGGAGAGGGATTTTTACCTTTTTTTTTTTCTTTTTGGTTTTTGGCCGGGGCTGGGTTTGAACCCACCACCTCTGGCATATGGGGCTGGCGCCCTACTCCTTTGAGCCACAGGCGCCACCTACCGTTTTTTGTTTTTTAAGTTCAACTCTATTAGAATTGCAAAATGTGTTTACCCCTTGAGTGAGGAGGGGTAAGTTGCAAAGTGACAACAGCTATGATTTCTTGATAAGAGGAGCAGGAGAAAGGCTCAGAGAGCACACAGTCTCTGCTCCATTCCTAGCAGCCATGGGACACAGTGTGCCTGAGGGTACACGACCCTGGTGTGTGCATAAATGCAGGCATGGAGATTTAGTGGACAGGGCTCCTGCTCCCTCTGACCTCCAAAATGATGCCACCAGCCTCTTGAGTCCTTAAATTTTTCCCCTGGAGTATAGCAGTTTTCCTTCTGCAAATAGGAAAGGGAGGTTTAAGATGCTACCAGAACTTATTCGTTACTAGGTGCAAATAATGAATGTCTCCCTGCTGGCTGTTGGTGTGATGGGTTAAAGAGATAGGTGTTGGAACACACACAAATTGGGGTTAGCCAGTTCATGGCGCAGCTTCACTCCCCCAATTCTATAGATCTCAGGCAAATTGTTCAACCCAGTACAGCAGAGCACAGCTTCGACTGTGCATTAAACTCACTTGGGGAGACTTAAATGACCCCAATGTCTGGACTTCATCCCAGAACAACCCAGTCATTCTGTGTGTGTGGGACCAGGGATCAGAATGTTTTTAAAGCTCTCCAGGTGATTCAATGTGTAGCCCCAGGTAGGAGCCCTTAGTTTTCAGACTCCACCCCCAGACAACTAGAACGATCTCTATGGTGCAGACCTGGGAATCCAAATATTTAAAAACTCCTTGGGTGATTTTAATGTGCAGCTAGGGCTGACAGCCACAGACTCTGATTCCTTGTGAGAGAACCGTGCCTAACTCATTAGGTGGTTGTCAGAATTAAAGGAAAAATACATGCATTGCTTTAAGTATAGCGCTTGGTTCTCAGTAAGCATTTAATAAATGTTAAGAACTGCTATTTTTAAAGTTATCATTATTGTTACTATTAGCATAAGGATGCATGGAGAGAGATTGAAGATCATTAATACAAACTTAGAGGCATTCTAGGAAGGTCAATCTAACTTTGCTGATTTTTGTGTCTGGCCAAGTGTGGCCCCAATGTGGTGGCTTGTCTGGAAACATCTTCATCTCCACAACCAATGCTTGATCCTTGACCACAGCTCCCCCTCCCAATCCTGCCACCCTTGGTGTCCTGGTCCAGGAAGAGGTGATCAGGGAAGGGAGCAAGGTACCTGGGTGTGGTCCTGAACAGGGAAGGGAAGTTTGAAAAGAGACAGCAAACCAGACTATTCATTATTTGGCTTTGCAAATACACCTCTACAATGGCCGCTGGGCATTGCTGTGGAATTAAATTAAAGGAGACAGTTCATTTGTAAAAGGCTGAAGTGCCTGTGACAAGCAGCCTCTGCCGGGTGCTATAAAGTGACTCCTGAATGGGATTTATAAAAGGACAAGAGAACAGTGGTCACTTGGGAGATGTGGGTCTGTGGGTGACTTGTTTCCTCCACCAGGGAAAGGCAAAGTCACAGCTTTGGATTTCTCCTTTCTGTGCCTCTAGAAACTCACTGTGCTGTTTTTCTAAATCCATCTCCTCCTTGAAATCAGACAGAGCTACCACCTGCCCGTACCACCTATGTTTGTTTGGACAACATGCATAACCTTTCTGTACCTCAGGTTGCGCATCCAAAAACTTGACTCAGAGTGGACAAGAGCTGACAATTAAGTTTGAAAACTCATCCTAGAAAAAGTGCTACATACCTTCTTGTTAAATATCACTACGGTCACCTTCAAAGTAATCCCTTTGGGAAGCTGTGTACTGGTGCAGCTCCTAGTCCACCCTTCAGAGCAATTTTGGAGCTCCTTTTCTGGAATGACCATCAGAGCTATCACTGCACGAGGTCTGACAAGTTCACAGACTTGCCACTTTGCACTATGTTGGCGGCATCGTACAATTTGGTAAGTGTCCTTAACCTTGGTCTACCGGTGTCTCACAGCTGTGTTCATGTCAGCGTGTGGTAGTGTCTTGCTGAGTGGTGTTCATTATTGGTGCATGTTGTTGTGTGCCATACCATGACAGGTCTGATGGTCATTCAAGTTCCAAAGTTGCTTTGAACAACAAAGAATCAGTGCTGGTGTCAGTGTATGGCTTCCAAAGAGGAGAACTTCAAAGGTGACTGTAGTGATATTCAACAGGGAGGTATGTAGCACTTTTTCTAGGTTGAGTTCATGAACTTAATTGTCAGTCCTCATACACATGTGAAAGTCTGCTTGCTGAACAAGAAATTCATTCAATGTTTGAATTAAAGTCAATGAACTGAGACCACATATGTTACGTAACACCCATCACATGATGGAAATTCCCAAACCACTATCCTCCAGCTGGGGCTGGACTTTCTTTAACAGACCAGTCTCTTGTTTTGATATCAGAAGGGATCTTCCATGGGGATCAAGGCAACTGCAGTAGGCTTGGTCCAAAGAAACTCTTCAGGAAAAAACTGAAGTGTCCTGTTCTGTCTGGTGGTGCCCTATAAATAAAGCCTTTCTACAAAGACACACAACATTGGTCTCAAAGCCTTAGTTCATAAAGACCACGACTTAAACTGTAGCAAGGGGGCAAGAAATGCTGCTATCACATCCCATCCACCCCAGCCCTGTGCACACTGGAAGGGCTTCCTTTAATGACTGCTCACTAGGCGATTACTAGGAATTAAATCAGTAGAGAAGATAATCAATAAATGGCCCACTGAGTGTGGTTCATTAAAGCAGAACTGCTCTTCTCTTCAGGTGCGATAAATAGTGCGTTTAAAGTATTCAATACTATAATAAAGGTTGTAATTAAGTGAGGCAACTTGGCATCTTAATAACTGCATGCTTGAAAAGATTTAAACTTCAGAAGGAGACACAGAGTAACATTCATAATCCCTCCAATGGGTTTCCTTTCTAGAAGAAAAGAAATTAATGTCTGACTCTTCTCCTGAGAAGCTGACAGGGCAGATCTGTCCCCAGATCTTTATGGAGTTAAAAGTAAGAGGTGACTTTGAGAGCCTGCCATTGCTCGTCTTTTGTTCTCCGTCTTTCCCTGCTAGCTTAATTATTACCATATTCCTAATGGGAAGAAGGAGGCAGGAGCAGGAACCAGAAGAGAGGCCTGAGGGATGCAGTTCAGGGAGCCAGTGCCCCAGCAGTATGCAAATCACTTAGCAATATACAAATGACTTTGCAGAAGTGCAGGGAGGCTTCCCAGACCAAATCATCTGCATTTCTGTTTCTTATTAAATTTGAAGCACTTTCTGCCATCTCTTACTTCTTCTGTGGCCCTTTCGCATCCTTTGCAGAATTTGCACACACAAACACACTCACACACTCTCACATGCGTGCTTGAGTGCCCACACACATGCGCACACAAAGTCCAATCCTTCCCTTTCCCTGTAGATTTTCAGTAAATTAAAAAAAAAAATCTGAACTTCAGGTACACGTATAATTACAAGTCTTTTATTCAGCAGTTTGTAAAGCAGATGCATTTTGTTAATTTTCATCCCCTCAGGGGGGATGTGTGTAAATTGCTGGACATTTAAAAATGGATGCTGAGATTGTCAAACATCTCCCAAGACTTAGCATAGTGAGTCTAAGGAAAGACTCAGCAAAAGAAAAAAAAAAGCATTTTTTCTCACATTTCTTTAAGTGCACACTGCCTTTGATCATACTCTATGGGCAGTGTTTATGGAAAAATCACATACTAATTAGATAGTTTAGTCCTGGGAAACATTTAAGCCCTCTGGACAAAGAGAGCGCCTGCCAAAGCACAGCTGAACGCTCTCTGTCTGCCACCCAGCCCCCAATGCAATCACAATGCCAGTGTGACCTCCAATTATTGGTGTTCCAAATTCTGAATTCTATATTTAGAGATCTCTGGTGGAGATAACAGATTTCAACAGAATGAAACAAAATGCTTATGGAGATGATAGAGACATTTTTAAGCTTAAAATTGTCGTTAAAGTTTAACTACATGTTATATGAAAATAGCTTGCGTCGTGCGCTGGTGAGGGACATATACACTCATAGGGGGCAATGTTCTGCTCTGCTTCCCAGGCAAACAGGGCTGCCCCAAGATGTAGATGGGAGTGGAGCCTTTTCAGGCTTTCTCCCAGCTTCTCTTCCTCTGAGCTGAGCCTGGAAGAAAGTTTGAGGATGCCTCCCGAGGGCAGGCCAGCCCTGCTTGCACACAGCAGCTGGAAACAGGGCAGCCACAAACAGACCAAGTCCTGCACTTTACACAAATGCTCAAATTCTGCACTTTTCTATGAAATGTATTGGCTGACCAGAGTATATTGGCTATTTAGAATTTTTTTAATAAGGAAAACTGAAAAGGAGGCTTCTGGAAGGGCTGCCTTTATCTGAAGTATCAAAAAATGACTCATCTGGATCAGAGCTTGTTCTAACCCCACCCTTCAACATTTGCATCCTTCTGGGAAAAACCCTATACCTGAAGGGCTCACTGCTAGGGAGTGAAACTTGGGTGGGGTTCCGGGCCCCACTTTGTTCCCTTTTCTGAGTGTCCTTGTGGTGGCTTGGACTTGCTGGAGTGGAGCTGCATCCAGGTAGGCAAGAGAGGACCCAGCGCTGGGGTGATGAGTGTGGAGCACTGTGAATGGAGTCAGAGTTGGGCTGCTGGGCCTTGGCCAGAATGCAGAGGGGAGAGGTGGCTTCTAAATCCTGCACGGAGCTCTCTAAGCATTGACACACCCGAGCCCACTCACAGTTTCTGCAGGTAGAGCCCGGGCAAGCATAGAGCTGGCCAGGGGATGGATTGCTGTTGTCAGTCCCAGAGGGCAAGGATGTGGCTAGCACAGTTTTAGGAATTGAGTTCTGCAGATCCTGCAGTCACCACTGCCAGAAGAGGCCCCATAAAGTTGTCTGAAAGCTTCTGCTGCCTTTAAGGTCAGAGCAGCTGGGTACCTTTTACCAACCCTATCCTAGCAGGCTTCTTCACAGCTGCGGCTAGGCAAGGAAGAATCCAGGCCCCTGGTGACCTCACTTGTTTGTTCAAAGTGTTTAACTATGAAGGCCTCCGTGTGTGCCAGGCGCTGTGCTAGGTGCTGGGGAGGCAGTGCTGAGCAAGAAAGACATCAGCCCTGTCTTCATTAAGTTTGATGTCAGGCAAGGAAGCTAGACCCTACATAAACAATTACATAAGTAATGGTTAATTTTAGTTGAATAACTGGCCTAGGTGTGATGCCATTCTCCTCCAAGGGCTTGACCAGGCATGGGGCTCTTGCCAAACTTTCTAAAGTCACTCAGAGTTAGTTTGGAGATGGAAATGTATGTGTAGTCAGAGGGAGTTGAAAGACCATCTGGTCCCCCTGCGTCTAGCTCACAGATGAGTGCATTGGCATACAGAGCCACGAGGGAATGTGCCTGTGCTCACATGGCTCACTGGGCCCACGAATAGATTTGAGAATCTATACCAAACCATATACAAGATGTAAATGTGTACCCTAACATACTCCGATTATATAACATACAGAATTATATTAGTGGCTAGCAGGAAGTTGAGAGGTGGAAAGTCCCAGATCACAGTGACTGTAGCTTTCACTTTGGAATGCATTTATGCATAAAATACGAACCCGAGAATGGGTAAAGTCCTGGGAATTCCCTTCAAACAAAGTGATGAAACTGTACAATGACCTCTCTCAAGAGTTGCTGGGATGCTGTCCAATATTTCTGTGCTGGCTCTTGCTCAACCCTTCTGTGAAGCCTGCGTCTTCCTGTGAAAATAGATTTCTGGGCCTCAGAATGATAGAGGACCTCTCCTTTGCCCCACCTCTTTCTGGGAGATGCAGGCCTCCTATTCAGGCAAAGGAGACAGAGGAGGCTGTTTTATTTCAATCAAGGTAGAAACTAACATTTAGAGGAAACCATTGCTAGTGAGTATCCAGAGTATCACCTAAACAAATATGTACCCTACTTTGTGAGGACTTCATCTGTCATCCAGAAAGTCTGATGTTACTAGGCAGTCTGGGAAGTGCCCTTGAGGGCTGGTTTTCTGCTTTTGATGGGAAATTTCATGACGCTTCCCCTCAATGACGGTTTCCAGGGGCCGCTCTTTATGCTGGCTGGATAGTTCTGTAAACACACTGTTTTCAAGAGATGATTGAAAGCGAGCATTGGTAGGCTTGTTTGAAGATTATTTTAATGCAGAGTTAAAATGAGTTGACATAACAATCCTAGTGAAGCTGATGCTGGCAGGAATGATTTAAATATCTAAATGATTTAGATTGTAAAAGAAAATGTGTCTTAAAAATGTGTGAATTTGGATGATTTCACCCTGTAGTCACCCTCTGGCTTTGACTAATAGGGGGGTGCCCTGACCCTACTTACAGCTTCAGCCCATTGATGGAGATTCTGACCCTGATAAAAATGAGGCTGTTGGAGGGACAAGTGTCAGGTTTCTGTCTCCTATGTTATCTGGAGCCCGTTGATTGCTCGGATACTTTAGTGACTTTAAGGGAACTCACGTAAGAAGCCAATATTTCTAATTCTTCTCCCAGAACTCTCCTGGACAAGTTAATGTGGCCATAAACTTTCTCACGAGGACAGCTTCCCACTGGGTACTGTTACTCTCTTTCCCGCATCCTTAATGGGCCACAGCTACACTGAAAAGAATCTTGCAGCTAAGGCAGGGGCACACACACTCCAATTAGAACTAATAAAGATTTTATTTATTTATTCATTTATTTGAGACAAAGCCTCAAGCTGTCTCCCTGGGTAGAGTGCCATGGTGTCACTGCTGACAGCAACCTCCAACTCCTGGGCGTAAGTGATTCTCTTGCCTCAGCCTCCCAGGTAGCTGGGACTGCAGGCACTCACCACAAGGCCCGGCTATTTTTTGGTTGTAGTTGTCATTATTGTTTGGCGGGCCTGGGCTGGATTCAAACCAGCCAGCCCTGGTGAATGTGGCTGGTGCCTTAGCCGCTTAAGCTACAGGCGCCGAGCCAGAACTAATAAAGATTTTAAATGGGCAAAAAAGATTTCTGGGTGTCCTGTCCAGGGGTCATCTCCATTTGTCATTGTCTTTGAGCAATTTTGCAAGTCTGTGTGTTATACAAAACTGATGATATGAACTATTCTCATCCATAGAAAGGAAAGAGAACTGTGTATAGGGAAGTGTAATTGTTGCCCCACAGACATTTGTTTTTCATCTCTTCATTGGAGTACCTGCTTGCTTATACGTGTCTTAGCTCTGGATTCTCTTTTGAACCAGTCATAACATCCTACTAGCTTTCCCGTCATTTAATGAGTTAAGTAAATAAAATCTTTGATACTTGTTCATTTTATATTGAACAAGCATCATAATTTAAACTACCTAAAAATATTAGCCTTTCAAATAAATGCAACCCATGTCTTACATAATACAGCTGTGGAAATATTTCTTAATATGGATTGTGAGGATCATAAAGTAGGAAGTTATAACAAGTTCACTTCTATAAACTGACGGAAATGACGGTAGAGAAGAACATTAGCTTGAAATCCTAAGAAGGGTGGATCAAGTCTTGGATTCCGATTCACAGAAAAGATGGATGAAGTAATCTTGACAAGCCATCAAAGGCATGGGGGCCTCCACTGTGGTTGGAGTTTCTGCAGTGTGCACCCCTGCCTTAGCTGCAAGATTCTTTTTAATATAGCTGTGACCCATTAAGAGTGTGGGAAAGGGAGTAACAGTACCCAACGGGAAGCTGTCCTCATGAGAAAGTTCATGGCCACATCAACTTGTCCAGGAGAGTTCTGGGAGAAGAATTAGAAATTTTGGGTTCTTTCATGAGTTCCCTTAAAGTCACTGAAGTATCTGAGCAGTATTTGCAAGTCAAAGAAGGCACCCCTACAGGAGGCAACCTTCTAGACCAAGTCCATCTCAGAATTATGCAATAATTAACCTTTGCCTGCCCGAGAGCCCAAAGCTACAAAAGAGCTGTCCTGCTATGCAGCAGAGGCTCCTTCCTTGATGAAAACTATATAAGACAAGACCCGATGCAGAGGGAGACAGCATAATGACCTGACTTAGCTTCCTTCCTCCTCTGTTATCTTTACTTTTGTTCACCAGTACTGGAAAACTAAGGACAAGAAGTACAACAAGCCACCAACTTAGAGAAGCTAGAAGCTACTGCATTCATTTCTGATTTGCGCTCGCCTGCCTTTCTGAAAAATTTAGTCACTATGGAGAAAATTTAAGAATTCTCACTTTAAGCTCAGCTCAGGGGTTAGGGTGCCGGCCACATGTACTGGGGCTGGTGGGTTCAAACCCAGCCAGGGCCTGCTAAACAACAATAACAACCACAATAAAAAAAAAAAAAAAAAGCAAGCCAGGTGATGCAGGAGGTATCTGTAGTCCCAGCTATTTGGGAGGCTGAAGCAAGAGAATCGCTTAAGCGAGGTTACTGTGAGCTGTGACGCCATGGCACTCTACCGAGGGCAACATAGTGAAACTCTATCTCAAAAAAAAAAAAAAAGAATTCTCACTTTAGGATTTGATGAGAATCCAAAGCATACATTACTCATTACACAAGAAAAAGGATTACCAAACTGTAGGAACCTATTTTTGCTTTAAATATATTTTTTTCTTAATGTCTGAAAGAATATATTGTAAAAAATAACTATCTGTGGTGAATTATAAGTCATTTTTATTGATTTTAGTTTTTCCTAACTGATTTTCCTAAATTTCCTGCAGTCACAGCACTTATCTCATCAGCTCGGACTATCATCAGTCCAGCCCCACAGTTACTGAGACTCAGCTATAGGGCGTATCTCCCCGAGAATTAGCTTAGTTAAACGGTAAAACCCTCAGAGAGCGGCACCCAGGGAAATGACTCATGCTGTCACTCAGAAGTTATCATGAGTCATAATTTTTGAATAGGAGGGAAATTCTTTTCAGATTGTGTTCAGCCTTAAAGTTGCTTTCTTCTGGCCAGTGAGGAAGATACCGAAACCTTTCACGTGTTGCCAAATTCGGAGATCGTTGAAGCTCAGAGACAGACACTAGGAGAATTTTGTTCCATTCATATAAAAAGGCATTAGATTAAGGAAATGAACACCCAATTTGAAACTGGTTTCTGAATGAAAATACAAAAGGATTAGGATCAGATAGAGAATGAGGGTATGATCTCTAAAAAAAGAATAAGGAAAGAGATGTTTAACTGTTTCTTAGGAGGAGGGGATGAGATTAAAAATCAGAATTACACTGTATAGTTTAGTTTGAGTGGCCAAAACTGAGTCCCTAGCAAGGGCTTCTGTTCTACATATCTGAAACTTGAGGGATGTCTAGCAGACTTGTAGGCAAAGGCCACAACTTCCTTCACATGAGGGACCAAAGAGCCTCACAGCATGGACACTGGACTGGCATTGTGAAGATGACCATTGAGCCCTGGATCTAAAATGCCTGAGCTAGTTAAACACAGTTTAACTCTTGACACCCCTCCCCCACTTCACCCAGTCCTCAGCAGATACAGGATGAAGCAATGTTCCCTGCAAACAGGAACAGGAAATGAGGTTAAGAGGGAACTTCCTCAGACATGGAAGTTGAGGGGCTGATGTCAGATTGGCTACCAAGCTGGCCCCACTTGGACCAGTTCTGTAAATCATAAGGAGAGAGAACTGAACAGCATAGGGCAAAGGGCAGTAAGGGTAGTAAAGACATGCACAAACAATCTAAAGGCACAAGGGCTACTCTCCTCATGGCATACCGTGAGAAGGAATGTCTTCCCTTCCCTTTCAGAGAGAGCTGGTATGAAAAGGAGAGAAGACAATGATTACACACTGGAAGAAGATCAACAGAGAACTTGAAATGAAACAGGCAGTAGGAAATAATGGGCCCTCTCAGGCCCTGCAGAGGACTTGGGTGGCAGTGAAATGCTGGGCAGGTAGCCATCCTTGGCAGTAGCACCTGTGTGCCATGCTGTGGGTTTGCCCTGGAATCAAAGATGGAATTAGAGAGGGAAAAAGACCCAGAGCTGTATGTGGATAATTACAAAAGTTTTGATATATATAAAAATCAGGAAATGTAAAATACACACAGGCAGAAACAAATGAAGCCCTCCAAGCAATACTGATAAGCCAAGCAAGTTGTAACTTACACAGGTGAAAAGAAAGGACGCTGTTGACCGTGTTTCTTGGAAGTGAAATAATGGCCCATAACAGTCTATCTCAAAACTTTTGTAATGACCCACATATCTGGCAACAAACCAGAGAGTTACTCTTTTATTTCTCTTAGAAAGAATAAATTATGGTGTGGCCTGGGAAGGCACCGTTGCTATTCTCAAATGTTATATTCTGTTGTCACTCATAAATTATATAATAACATAGCCCCTTCATGTATGGTCAGACATCTTAGGTGTATA
The DNA here is from genome assembly GCA_963574655.1 of Perodicticus potto. Lineage (NCBI taxonomy): Eukaryota > Metazoa > Chordata > Mammalia > Primates > Lorisidae > Perodicticus > Perodicticus potto. Next base: position 13,735 of record CAUYRH010141563.1, on the reverse strand, counting down.
AAATTGAAAATGTCTGTGAGTTTTCTAGTACCCACTTTCATATAAAGATGTTGAGAAGATAAAATAGCATCACCTTTAGAAAAGCAATTTACCAATATATGACTCATGAATTTCAAAGGCACTTTTACTCTTTGTCTAGTAATTCCATTCTTGGAAACCTATTACAAAAAAAGAACACTGAATGCAAAGATCTATGCACGGAAGATGTGTATTAGCATGTTACTTATAAAAGTCAAAAACTGTTACCAATCTAAATGCTCAAAAATCAGAGATGGCTTAAGGAAATTATGAAAATCCACACTTGGGAGGTAATGGAACTATTTTCAAAATGGCTCTAAAGAGTTTTTATATCACCGAGTTATATCTATGGTACATATTTTTTAATATCAAGCTAGTAAAATGTAACCTTCAATATAAATTCTCAGCTATATGTAATAATATGCATTATACATAGAAGTGGGAAATAGATAAAAAATTGCCTATAAGTGATACGATGGTGCTTGATTCTTACCTCATTTTCTTTACTTTTTTAATGTTTTATTTCCCAAGTTTCTACAATAAGCAAGTAACTAATTTATAATCTAAAAAGAATATGTATATACGTTTGTGTGCATGTCAGTGGATATTCTTACCTTCACGAGAACACACACATATCCATAGTGCCTTGACAAGGGAGCTGCTGTGCCCTCACACAATGGCTAGCTCATCTGTTACAAGCTCAATATTCTTACTGCTTTTCTTTTCTAGCTTGAACAATAGTTGTAGATATAGTTGTTCTATTCCTTTTCTTCCCTTCCCCCATAAAAAACCACACCCACGCCCACATACTCACACAACACACACAAAAAAACCTCCCCCCCACACACACACGATTATAATCTTCCCATCTCCTGTTCTCTCTCTCTCTCTCCCTCTCTCTCCCACCCACCCTTCTTCTATTTCCTCTTCCCTTGCTCACTTTCCTCTTCACTACCATTTTCTACCCAGGGATGCCTGGCGTGCCAGGGGAGAAAGAGCGAGATGGGGTGGGGGAGGGAAAGCCAGGCGAGCAGATTTGCTTGGCAGGCGCAGAGGGCAGTCATTTCAGCAAGCAATGAGCCAGAAGCTGCTGAGATGGGGTTCAGGGTAGTTGGAGGAGGGCCTGGGGGCCTGGTTGAAATAGTTTGGATTGGATGAGACAGGGCATTTGGAGCCCCAGTAGGTTGCCAAGCAGGGAGAACCAACATTCCAGAGAAGGCTAACTGGAGGGAAGGCCCAGGGCCAAGGTGCAAGGCACAGCGTGCGCGCCTGTGCTCATCTCCAGTGTGCCAGCAAGCACAGCCGCAGCGCAGAGCTGCTCTTTTTCTGTGGGTTGAAGGGGCTATTTCCTCTCCCCTTTCCCGATATCCTGGCTGTGAGTAAAACAGAGGTCACAGATTTGAATGCCTCAGGACGAGGCTGTTATGTAAGTCAGGCAGGCTAAGTGTGATGAAATACAGAGCGACAGGGACTGCGGCACACCCGGGCATGTTTGCTCTCTGAAGTGGTCTGGCATACTTTCATGCCAGCACTTTTGCTCAGCAGGTATGAGGCCAAGGGTGGCAGGCCTTCCGATGTTTCCAGGGAGGCTGAAAATCCGGAGGAGGTTAGAAATATCATGTGTGTGTTGTGTGTATGAGCACGTGAAGGTGCACACGTGCTCGTTAGAGATCTCAGAACGTAAAATATTGGCTCAGCTAAAAAACAATACTGGGTGGACCAAATATAGCAGATCTGCTGGCTGGATTTAAACTATGATCCACTGTTTTAGATCTCTCTCTCTCTCTCTCTCTCTCTCTTTTTTTTTTTTTTGCAGCTTTTGGCCTCTGGTATCTGGGGCTGGCACCCTACTCCTTTGAGCCACAGGCACTGCCCTAGAACTCTTCAAAACAAAACCATGTAAGACTTTCTGCCCTTCTTTCGTGGCTGGTGAGAAACATATTGTCTCTTGTAAAGGGATATTGTTTGGTTTCTATTACGTGCATATTACCCGAGAGGTCATAAGAAATACTAAGTTGTTCTCTGTCTTCTAGGAACTTAAAATGTTGTTGAGGCAATAAGATTTTCACCTTTCACTCAGAAAGGTTAGGTAATAGTGTTAGGTAGATTTTGATATTAAGGCCTAAATCAGATAGACCCAAGTCAGATAGACCCAAGTCACGTTTAAAAAAAAAAAAATGGCTTTTATATCTATAGAAAAACTTGACTGTAGTAAAAATCAGTGGTGTGGAATTTATATTCCCAGGACTAGGCACAGAGTAGATGATGTTCAACAAATATTTTTGAGTCATGTTGAGCCATTTTGGATAAAATGAATGAGTCACAGAGGGGAGAAGTCAGTCTTAGGAGCTTAGGAAAATGAGGAAACAGGCAAATATTTTCATCATTGGTTATGACAATATTCAGTGGAGAGACACTGAATTTTGGAACCAGATCATTTGGTCACTAGGGTCCTCATTTCTGCTAGGGAGCAGAATTGTATAATCAGTTCTCACTGTAACCCATATTATAGTTCACAAGCCTATTTGCATTCTTTGCTGAAATGTCTAGTCATCCTCCTAATGACCAATTAAGCTTCCTTGACATTTTGATACAGGCAGAAAGGAGCCAAGCACAGAGGACCCACACGCTCTGCTCCTGTGAATGAATGGTCCGTGTCTCTTCATAATGAGCATTTAGGTTTGCAAATCCGTGTTCGCCCTGTTTGGTTAGCAACGCTTTATCTTCCTGGGGCACATGCCACTCTCGGGGTCCTGTCTTGGTAACGGCAGCCAACCTTCCTTGATGGTGCGCCAACTCATCAGCCCTTTACTCCTGCGAATGGCATTGCACAATAAAGGACCAAATGAGCAAAGCAGACCGGATGCACAGCCATCAATCAAGGAAGAAAGCAACCCCGTGAGTACTCAAGGTTGAAACGGGGTCCATAGGTGGGTTTTAGGAAAATGAAATCAGTTTGGGAGATGTGAAAATGATGGCGGCAGGAGAGGATATGGACAGTAGTGATAAAACCAATTTGCTCCCACAGAAAGTTTGTTCTTGGGGAGTAGGCAGAGGGAAAGTTGGTTAGGTCAGCCTGAAAGCCAGAAGTATGTTGGGTAAAGGGTTTGTGGATAAAGGATGTGTGTGGGACTTTATCCAACACACATCTGGAGGAGATACTAACTTCCTGAGGAAGCAGGAAATCGGTGTTTTGCTTAGACTGCTTGTAAGAGTAGGAAGGGCTTCACTGCATTCTCATTAGAGCTCAGAATTAACGAATCAATCCTGAAGGGCTCTGTGGGAGTCAAATAGAACCCTCCCCAAGAATGTGAGCTGATTATAAATGTCTTATGCTCTGTCTCCAGGAGACAGGTGGACAGTCTGAGAACACAATGGCCCCTGGATTTCTGGAACACACTCAGCCAGGCAGAAAGCAACACAAGAACCACTACCGTGAAATCAGACCCCTCATTATTAATAGCTCATCTCTGTCCATCCTGATGGAACAAAAGCTCAAGGTTTTGTTGTCGTCTTGGGCAACATTTACAACACAGCCGTGGACAAGCCCTTGAAACCACCCTGAGCCTTTGGCAATGCCAAGAAATCAACATTTCAGCCATGTGATTCCTCAAGAATCTAAAAGTAAAAGAAAACTACCATGGGCCTCATAGTCACAGTTTCAAGAAGAATTCTGGGTGCTTGGATGGCCACTTAAGCTAGCTGGGGAGCTTGTGCAGGGCACAAATCTCTGGACCTGCAGTTTTTCATCTCTTTAGAGCTCAGAACCCATTCTTTAAATGAGAATTCATCTAGAATTCCAATACATGGCAAGGATAAAAGTGTTGCTTTCGGGCTGAAGGGTATGGGGACTCGTTTCTGCTGCACTTTTGCCCACCACACTTTCTGCAGCTCACACACTTCCCCCTTTGCCCAAGCCCAGGGCTCCCTAGAACATAGCATGAAACCAACTGGGTGAGATAGTACAGCTGCAGAAGGAACAGCACTGTTATCAACTACAATCACAGTTTTAAGTGACATTTATTTTGCAGGCATTGCATGCCAAAGATTATTCTCAATGCTTTACATGTATTAATTTATGGACTCTTCACACCAACCCCGTGAGGTTAGGGACTATTATCGCCCCTCTCTTATAGACAAGGAAACCAAAGTTGAAGGAAATACAAACTTTGCCCAAGCTAGTAAGTAGTAAAGCCCGACTTTGGTCCCAGGGAGTGAGATTTCAGAACCACAGCCTTCGGAATACCTTAGTCACTACCCAAGTGAGCCATTAAATGTTCAGGAATCACATGCAAGTGTCTAGTTTTAGTTTCCCTTCCCTTCCTTAGAAAGAGAAGACCGGGCAGAGGAGCCACTCAGGGTTCACCTGGACCCAAAGCCAGGTTTCTCCTTCCCCTCTTCTCAACATTGGAAAACAAATAACTCCTCTCCTAGCTCCAGAGGCATCTGATATCCCTGCTCCGAGTTTCTTGGGTGGAGGAACTGCGGCACCGAAGCCAGGCTATAAATATCAGAGTTAATGAGGCCGGACTCCTGGAGACCTAAATGAATGCATTTTATGGGTTTGTCATACATCAGGTTAATATGATCCTGACAAATAATTATATGGAAAACTGGACAGGGACCCAGAATGTCGTTACTCCTTTTGAATGTTACAGCAAGTCGTCTGGCCAATTAAAGGGTGATGACGCCATCACTGAAGCGTGGAGCAGAATGGTAACAATGAGTGGCCTACAGACAAAGGCGCTATGACCTGCACCCACCGTGGCACTGGTGACGCAGTTGTCATCATCTGATTCTTCAGTGAGCAGAGCACCTCTTCCACGTGGACTATTGTGGTGAGACCTGGTGTGGGTGCAGGAGCAGGGGGATAAAGGTACAATGGGCTACTAATGTGGTTTTCTCTGCTCCTCCCCCTTTTTAAACATCAACTATAAGGTTTCCACATGGAAGGATATATATATATATATATATATATATATATATAGACACATTGGGTGAGCCCTGAACACAGGTTCTCAGTTTGAATAAGCCAGACCGCCATGGTAGCTTCTTGTCTGGCTAGAAAGATGGCTTGTTCTCTCTTGGGTTAATTACAGTGGCCTCAGAGGGGAAAGGGCTTCCTACTGAAGAAAAAATTAAATAAAGATACTCTGTGGCCATGACATTTGCCATCACTTAATTGGGTTGCCCCGAAGTCCTGGAGCTGTGGTCCAGTCTGTAGAGCTGGGACTCTGGGGAAGGCTGATCCCAGGGAAGACATTCAAGTTCATGGACTTTTCCTCAGTCACCCAGAGCTCCACAATGGCACTGTTCACAGATTGCTCAGGGCACAAGTACACTTTCCCCAGGCCTAAAGTCAGGCCATGCCCTGCCTGCCAGCCCCCCTGCCCAGAGGAAAGGGGGAATTTTTTTTTTTTTTGAGACACAGTCTCAAGCTGTTGCCTTGGGTAGAGTGCTGTGGCATCATAGCTCACAGCAACCATCAACTCAGGTTCAAGTGATCCTCTTGCCTCTGTTTTTTCTATTTTTTTTATAGAGACAGAGTCTCACTTTTGCTTAGGCTGGTCTTGAACTTGTGAGCTCAAGAAATCCACCCACCTTGGCCTCCCACAGTGCTAGGATTACAGGCATGAGCCACTGTGTCCAACCAGAAAGGGGATATTTTTTAGTGTGCACCATGGGAGTTAGCAGTGGTCCTCAGTTTGTCCAGCAGTCAAGGACCACTGCTTGGGCTACAAGAGCAACAGCAGCACAGCTTTTATTTGTCTTCCTAATGTTCCCAAGCACCTGCCTTCGTGTTCTCCTGCCTCACTGTGCTCTTTCTCTCGCACAGAGCACACAGAGAGGGCCACAGGAGACACAGAGCTAGGACTACACTAGGAACAAAATCCCACGTGCTCTTGATTCTTTTGGCACTGTTCCTTTTCAGCAGTAAGATCTTTTCCTCACTGTTCCCCCACCCCCTGAGCAACCCTCTCCTCCCCAATGGTTCTCCAGCCTGGAATTGCAAGTGAGATGTTTCTTTAAATGTCCCCACGCAAGGCCTCTTCTCACAACCCAAGTCCATCTGAGCCTGGAACAAAATGAAACATAGGGACATTCCTTTAGCAAGACAGCAACTCAGATGTTGTTTGTCACCAATCGATTGATCAAGCAAGCAAAACATATAGTACAGACTTCAAAAATTTATTTTTCTTTATATTCTCCTCTAAAGCAGTTCTAGATTGTTAGCTAAATTCTCATATAAGTGTGGGAACTTCTAAGAGACAAGAGTCCTGAATATTGAAATGAAGAAAATTCCCAATTCTTGAGCACAGCTTTTCCCTCTTCCCAACCAAAAAGTTTTCAATACCATGGGACTCTCTCCAGGTCCCTGAGTGCTGGCACATTGACCCTCTCTCAAGGACTCCTGTCCCTGTTGCCACCACCCAGTCTGAGCAGAAGGCCCTTGTCTTGAGAAAATCATCCTAGAAAACAGAGAAAGGCTCAATGGAAGCTCAGCTCTTGAACCCAGTATTTGGAAAAAAAATCTTCCTTCTTTTCCTTTCCCAATTTCAAGAAAAGATAACGCTGAGTATATTTTTCTAAAGGGCAGATACACAGCATTAGATAAGATCTTTTTTTCCAGCTGAGCCTCCTGCTGGGTTCCCCAGCCAACTTTCTGCAGCTCATAAAATAAACACAATTCCCATTCATCCCCCCAGCTCCAGATCCATCATTACTTGGCTATGGACAAATGGGCAGGTGGTGCAGCACAACAGGGCTTGGATGAGCTCTTTTTTCCTTCCTGGACGGAAGGAGTGGGATTAACACAAAATCTTCTATTCATGAATGACAGGGCGGACAACTGGGAAGTTAGTGTGAATTTCATCCTGCAGAAAAGGATGGAGGCGGTTATTATAACAGGCTGATGGTCTCCATCAAAGCAGGTCTGGAATCTTCCATACTGATCACCATCCCATGTGCAGTCCAGGCTTTGTCTTTGTTAGATGGACACTAAAGGGCCACTATGTGCTTGTGTATGGGGCATGTGAGAGTGTGACAGGCTGGGAATGGGGAGCTGGTGGGGTAATAATGAGGGTGCATCATAAGTGGCCCCAATTACAAATATGAAGACCTACTACAAAGAATTACTTACTTTTAGTGTTGTTTCCATTTAAATATTGAAAGTTGGTGCTACTTCTGAAGTAGCTTCAGGAAAGGGAAGACATACAAACAGTTGTAGATTATTTATATAAAGTTAATATGGCTTAAATTCCCTCAATTGCTTGGGTCTTTGTGAGTGCAGAGGGCTGTTGGGAGTTGTGGAATATTCTAGGTGGGAAGCAGAAGCCAGGATGCAGTAATTAGAAAGTATTTCTGTTCCAACACACACTGATTTCAAAGTTGCTGAAGCTTTTCTGCATAAGGACACAGAGAGAGAGAGAGAGAGAGCTGCGGGGTCTATGAGCAGCTAGCAGGTGGCCAGAAAGTGTTAGTGCCTGAGAGAGGCCCTGGTTCTGGGGCATCTGTAGGCCCTGAGACATGGTGGAACTCGGGGTGGGGGGGGGAGACAAAGCATTGCTTCAGGAAGATGTCAAGTGCTGAGGTGGGTTCCTATTGGAAACGTCAGCTGTGCAGAGTTAGTGTTGCCTTAGAAAAGGTGTCTCTCCTCCTCAGTGAGATCCAGAACTTTCTGCCTCTGATAACTGATGACTGTAGGAGGGTGTTGTCTGCATGTGAAAGTAGGACTAATTGACTCAGGGATTACCTACTGGGTGACCTGAAGGTTGAGGACACACTCTGTGCCTTTTGGGTGAGGGCACACCACAAATAGACCTTGACTTGGAATCCCAAAATTCATCCTAAAGTATCCTAAAAAGTCTGTATTCCCACTATTTCTTGGGGCAAGGATGGGATGGCTCCTGGGCCAGGATAATCCTTTTAGCTGGGGAGCAGATTTCCTTAGAGGAAAACTATTTCCTTACACTCAAAACTATTTAGTCGGAATTTGTGAAGGGTCTGAGATTTTCTCTTACTTGCAAGCTAACAAGTTATCAGGCCATAGTTTTATTTGTATGTGTGTACTTATGTATACATATAACCTTTTTTCTTTATAAATGCATACACACAAATATAAGATATATTTAATATATGTCCATATGCACACAAATACATCAAGTATGAGACCTCTGGATCAAAAACAGAGACTATTTATTATTCTCAGCAAAATCAGCAGGTTGGGGCAATGTCTCCCCCAGGCCTGTCCAGTAAGGGGCAAATAGCAGCTATAGGCAGGGTGAGGTGCATTCTTGAAAAGGAACTCCTCATTTAGGAAACTCAGATGTTACACAGGGCAAATGGTAACCTGCACATCATCCCCTCTGGAGAGACAAAATAGTTATCTCTACTCTGAAAGATAATCAGATAATCTCTTTGGGTAGAGGAAGGAGTGGCTTTATCTTTGCTATTTTTGAAGGTTTCTAGGGAGGGAGCTGATCCTATCCTGGAATATCTCCTGACACAATCTTTCTTAATTTGGCTGTAAGTGTCTTTTTTCAGAAGACCCTGACTTTGAAGAAATGTGAAATATTCATGGAGAATTGTCTCCCCCTAAAATCATGTAGGTAAAATGAAATCTCCTTACCTCAATAAAAATTCCTTTACATTATACACAATTTTTTTGTAACTATACCATCCCATACAGCAGCATCTATAAGGGTGGAAAAGGGAAGTGTGACTAACTTCTGCATTTATCCCCCTATTTTATTTTTTATTTCAGATTACTATGAGGGTACATATAACTAGGTTACATCGTTTGCACTTGTAAGGTAAAGTCTGAGATGCAGGTGAGTCCTTCACCCAGGAGGTGTGTCATATGCCCAAATATTAGATCTGTTATGTGGAAGCTTACTGAACACCTTTCCCCTCCTTCCTCTCCCCTTTCTGAATTTAATTGTGTTTTTCTTTTGTGTGGGCCTGTAGTTGTTGATCTACTTGTTTCAACATAGTAGAGTGAGTTGAGTACATGGGATTCTTGCTTTTCCATTCTTGAGAGTGAAGACTTTATTTATTATTATTTATTAGTGGCCAATAGTCAGGGTCACCAAAGATCTAGAAATAGAAAATGCAACCCTGCCCAGTGAAGAATCATCTCAATCATTTTTCTTCACTTGGGAGAGTGACTTGGAAGAATGTTCTCCAAATCCATCCAGGTAAATACAAAAAAATGCAAAGTCTCTACCTTCCTATGGGCTGAATAATATTCCATGGTATACATATTACACAGTTTAGTAATCCAAGTGCCCATAAACCTATCCCCCTATTATTGAACATATATGGGAAGCAGCATTCTACTAAGGGACTGGAGTCTACGCATTCAAGGCTGTGACCATCAGTGGTCTGAGGAATGGGAAAAAAGAACACATAGTGTGAAGGAACATCTTCCTAGTGAAACACGCAATGGAAGACATGAGATAAACTCCTTCTTTCTCAAGTGCCCAAGAAGAATGGGACTCTTGAAGCAGAGAAGTCTTGCACTTGAGGTCTAAGGGTGTACTTGTTGACTTCCTGATTTCTTCTCCTTGGCCTAGAGAGAGAGGCCAGACCATCTCAAGAATATAAAGCTCGGGGGCAGCACCTGTAGTACAAAGGAGTAGGGTGCTGGACCTATAAGCCGGAGGTAGCGGGTTCAAACCTAGCCCCGGCCAAAAACTGCAAAGAATATAAAGCTCGGGTCTTGAAAACGTCAGCTGGGCACCCACTTTATTTGAACCAGAAGGCTTTTGACTTACCTGTACACTGTTTTCTTGCTAACAATCATTTCCCTGAGCTTTCCTAAAAGGTAGACAGAAGACTAGTTTCTCTTTAAGGTACGTAGGAACTCCACCTCAAGAATAAATCCCTTCTTACCCGTGTAGCAGAACAGTTCATCTGCAGGCCCACCTTCTCCTGGCTGGCCCTGCCGAGGCCCTCGTGTCTCCAAGCTGCTGTTCTGCCTCCCATTTTCCACCTCACAGCCCACCCACCTCTTCCTTTCCACCCTCTACCCAAGCAAGAGTTTGATTATCTAAATCTCTGTTGCTGATAGAGAGATGAAAACAACATCGTAAGGTATAAGATGGGGAGACTTCTAGTTTGAACCACATGAAATTATTTTCTAAGTCAAAAACAGTTAAATACTGGCAATTTCAGATGGTTCACATAATGGTTCTTCCTGCCTGGGGAGGCACTGTGAGGTGCACACCAATTGCCCAGGTCAGCCAGACTCGTGGATGCCCTTGACTTCAGCGGCTGCACACACCTGCATGGTTCTCAAGCCTGGATCTCTATCTGACCTGCCGGACATCTTCATTGGATGTAACAAATGTACCTCAAATCTGATACATCCAAATGATATCACCCTTCCCCATCTGAGACCTGTTCATTCTATATTCCTAAGGCAAATGGCTTCACTGTCTGCCCAAAGTCACCAAATTCTACCTATGGGATGTTCTTAACTGTTTTCTCCTTAATCCTCCATCCCCAGTTGGTACATATGTTAATAATATGTGCCCGCATACACATATGTTCATGGTATCTCCTTAACGGTGTTTAATCTAGTTCCTTCTCTCCACTGCCCTCGTCTAACCCCTCATCATTTCTTACCTGCCTTCCAGCAACTGCCTGCGAATTGTTTTGCCGCCTCCAGTTTTCTCACAACGGCAAAGCGTGTGGAATCCTTCCCCCAGAGAAATAGCTCCGAAACACAAATGCGATTCCGTGCTTCTCCTCCTCCATCTCCTACTGCCGTTTGGATAAAGGCTTCACCCCTCAGGACCCATAAGATTTTGTATCTCACAATCCTCAAAAGAGGCTGGGATCTAACAGTATCAGCTCTTTAAGGCTGATTTTGAGTTTTTGGTGACCAGGATGCTGTTGACACTTAGTGGCCGGGGACGCTAAGCATCCTGAAATAGTAGGCGCAGTCCTGCCCGGTGCAGAATCATCTCATCCATAATACCACCAGATTGCAAGTTGAAGTACACTGGTTGGCTCCTGGTTTCTGATTTCTGGTTACTCAACCTTCTTCACCTCATGCTGAAACCATCTTGAACTTTGCAGTTCCCAGGGGCTCTCCCTGCCTTATGCCCCTGTCTTTCCTTCCCCTTCCCATGTCACCCCACACTCCCCCACACCAACCCCACTCACAGGTTTCTTAGTTTGCTTACTTCTTCCTCCTCATTCTTCAGGATTCACTTTGGATATTTCAAGTCTGAGGATATTTCCTCCTTGTTCTGCCCTCCCCAGCCTGGGACTTGAGTCTGAGCTCCCAAAGGATCCTGCACTTTCCTGTCTGCTTCTTTATTTGAAGCGTCTCTTCATGTGAAAGTATCTCCCATGTCACTGTGAGCCCTGCAGAGCAAGACAGGGTGGCCAGCTTCTGTATTCCTAGCACAGAACTAACACACGAAACCGTCTCAAGTTTTGAAAACTATAGAATATCTTCAATTTTTTGTTATGATGTTTTAATTCTGAAAATTAATATATCTGCTTGGAAAAAATTCAAACAGTTCAAGGAGAGCGACCACGTAGCATAGTGTATATGATTACCTGAGTTTAGATTCAGGATTCACTCCCTAACTTTATGATACACCTCTCTTTCCACATTTGTATAGAGGAGGTGATAGAGGCCCTAATGCATAGTGATGGAGTGCAAGTGCTTTAGTGCTACCTACTAGCTGTGTGACCTTGGGCAACTTACTTGCCATCTCTGTGCCTCAGGGATACACTAAAGTTTATACAAAAGTAAACTACATCTGTCCTATGGTTGTTGGATGATTAAGTGAGATGATAAAAACCAAGCACTTAGAACATGCCTGGTACAAGGCAAATGCTCAATAAATATTAGCTAGTATTATTATCAATAATAGCTACAATATTACTTTTGTAATATATTAAAAGTATATATTAAAGATGCTAGCTTTCCTTATTAATGACAACCATTATCAATATTTTTAAGTGCTGGGCACAGTGGTTCACGTCTGTAATCCTAGCACTCTTGGGAGGCTGAGGCAGGTGGATTGCCTGAGCTAACAGGTTCAAGACCAGCCTGAGCAAAAATAGCCGGGCATTGTGGCGGGCACTTATATTCCCAGCTACTCAGGAGGCTGAGGCAAGAGGATTGCTAGAGCCTAAGAGTTTGAGGTTGCTGTGAGCTATCATGCCACACACTCTACTGAGGGCAACAAAGTAAGACTCTGTCTTAAGTATTACGCTAGAAATATTATATACATACCCAATGATATATTTATGAGTTTTTAAGTGCAAATGAGAGAAAATTATGCCTATTTTACTTTTTCTCATTTAACAAGATGCTTACAGACTTTTGTCTAATAGCACCTGTACCTCTGACTCATTATTTTAATGGCTTTATTATAATAGAAAGACCATGATTTAGTTGCTAGGTTCATAATTTTTTGGCCAGCCCCATTTTCACTGTTGATAATAATTATTTCCAGTTGCTTGTCATGACAATAAAGTTTGCTATTGAATCTCAGATACCTCCTTATCCCTTGGTATAAGGGAGCCTCAAATTGCTCTGCAAAACCTCAAGGCTTTTGGTCTTCAGGCTTCTTAGTGGTTGCCTACATTGCCTTATGCTGATGGAGCAGAGATGCATATGACCCGGGGTCATTTTATCTCTACTTTGACTCTTTTAAGTCCTTTTCACCAGTATGGTACTACAGCCTCTGTAGGCCTCCTGCCCTTTGGGATCTGTGTAGTCTAGGTTCTCATCAGTAAATACTTCAGAAACCTAATTACTCCTCAGGGAGGAACAATGTGGAACTATTAGCTCAGAGATGTCTATAGGGGGCTCAGGGAGACATGTGTTCCTTCGTCTTCTCAGAAGGGGAAATTATTCATAACTGTCAGAAATCTGATAAAAATTTTACAAGTACCTGAAATTAGTTATATAAATTATAAGACATAAGTTGTTCTGTTTTATTCTGTGACAACTAAAAAAAATGGATACTTTTTCATTAATATAGAAAAGAAATACGAATCACAATACCCAAGTAGCTGCTCCCACACCTTCCTTCCCCAGCAAATATCACGTGCACCTTGTGCCAATGGGTGGAATGCAATATTGGAAGTGGAGGAGGCTGGAGGGGGCGGAGGGTAGGAAGAAAGAACCCAGATGGAAGAGGTGGGAAAATGTCAGAGAGAAATCTCCCTTGTGTCCCAATTTGCCTGGAGCTGCTTCTGCCTGAAGCTCTACAAGACTAACTGTTCAGAAAGGAGGCCAAGGAAACAAACAAAAAAAACCTCCTTTATGAGGCTTTTCCAGGGCTAGACATTTCTGAAAAGCTGATCGTGTTTTTTTTTTATTATTATTTTTTATTAAATCATAACTTTGTACATTGATGCATTTGTGGCGTTCAGTGTACGGCTTTGATATACAATGTGAAATGTTTACATTGAACTAGTAACACAACCATCACAATTATACTCATTTCTGAATAGTTTTGAAATGTACCATTGCATCGTGCACATTAGGCAAGGTCCCCCCAAAAACCATCCCTCCTCTCATATCCCCCTTCCCTCCCCTGTGTCTCCTCTTCCCTTCTACTTTCTGGACTATAGTTATGTTTTGTCATTCGTATGATTGTGTAGGTGGTTATATACCAGAGCGAGGGGTTATGCACCTGCCAGACACAGCCCAGATTGAGGGTCAATGCTACCACTGGCCTGC
>CAUYRH010141560.1:0-21339 GCA_963574655.1 Perodicticus potto | reverse complement strand
GCACCCTCCATGCACTCACCTCCAAGCCATCTTGCTGCTGCTCCTGGCCAGCCCATCCTCAGGCCAGGTCCAGGGCTTGCTTGACCTCAATAGGTGGCACTTGTCCCCAGGGCTGGTTAGAGCTTGGCTCATGGCCCAGAGTCGCAGGCCTCTGGCAGGATGTGCTGACCTCGGACATCTCCCTTCCCCCATCTCTGGGGGCAGCAGCAGCTGGGGGCATCCCGTCTGCTCCTGGGTCCACAGGCCAGGTTTGCCTGCTGAAGTGTGCTGACATGACTCGGCCACTGGCTGAGCAGGAACCAGGTCAGCTAGAGGTGGTGACCAGCCACCTCAGAGAGGGCATCTGCTTACTCACAGAGAGAGCTCTGGGCTCAGCCCAGCTTGGAGGGAAGTGGATGCAAGTGTAGCAAGGAGCTGTGCCATGATTCCTGACCCTGGAGATGACCAAAGCCCGTGACAATGAGAGTAAAGCCTTGACCTGTGCACAGCCACCGGTACCGCAAGCCTCCCTGCTTCCCCTTCCCACAGGGCAGGCCCACCTGGAATGTCTTCACCCACATCCCCTCTCACAGAATCCCTGCCCACCCATCAAGTTGTCATTCAAACCCCTTCCTCCAGGAAGCCCTCCATGGTTCTGCAGTCAGGGCCAAAATGCGCATGCCCACATGCAGACACGCGTGTGCGTGTACTCACATATGCACTCGATGCACACACACATACACTCCTGCTCCCCTCCTGGCACCTTCTCTGTGAGTAGCACCATCTGGTGTGAGCAGTCGGAAAAGAGGCTTGCACGTCCGTTCTGAAGAGCTCCATCCTGGACTCTTCCCTCTCCCTCCACCATCAAGTGGTCCCAAGTCCTGCTCCTTCCTCCCTGCACATTTCCCGGGGTCCCAGGACACCGGCTCCTGTCCAAGCCATGGCCAACCATCGCCAGCCCTCACCACCTCTCTGTCCCCCCAGGCTTGTTCCTGCCCTTGTAAGCAACCGTCCTCACACCAGAGCACACGGTCTGCACCTCACGTGAACAGGCTGCTCTGTTCTCAGTGTTTTCCTCACACAGGATAAAGGCCAAGCCTCGCCTGAGATCCTTGTCTGTGGTCAGGGCCTGGCCTTCCTCTCCACCTGCCCTCAGCACCCCAACTCTGCATCCTGAGGACTTTCCCAGGGTCCCCTGCCCTGCCCTCCCCGCACAGTGCTGGACCCCACTGGCCGTAGAGGACGAGGCAGGTCTGCAGAGTGGCTGGGACAGCTCCTTGCCATCCATACCTGTGTCCTTCTATCTCTGAACAGGGTGCTCCTGGACACGTCGGTTCCCCGGGCCCCAGTGGTCCCCCGGGAAGTGTGGTGAGTAATCAAGAGGACAGGGACACAGCACTGGTTGTGGCCCTACAGTGCCCACTCACTACCTGGTTAGCGTGGTCACCCTCCCTGAAACCGAGGTGTGCAGGCTTCCTTACACGCATCCCACACGTGGACAGGGATGTCCTGACCAAGGCCCGCATGCAGTTAGTGCACCTGAGGCTCTGGGCAGAGCATCACTGTCCAGGGGCAGGTGGTGTTGCTGTGACTCCAGAAACCGGGCACTTCACTGATGCTGGAAGCTGGAGTTTGCCTCAGAAGAAACAGAATGAACCTAAAGAAGCCCGGAGGTCCTGACTGGAGGTTGGGATGCCTGGACTTTAATCCCAGCTCTTCTAGGAAACGGCTTTGCAACCTCACCAAGCCACTCCCGGAAATGGGGATGGCAAGCAGCCGCACTGGGCCACCTCTAGGGTCCGTCTCCTGGACATGCTGGGACCCTTCCTCGCCCGTGTTGAGGCCCAAGGTTTCTCTAAAGTGGACTGGCTTTAATATTCCCCACAAACTCCGATCCGACTTGACCTAAGCACATTGCATGTGTGAAATTCTCACAACAACCATGTTAGAGAAATATCGTTGCCCTCATTCCACAGGAGGACACTGAGGCACAGGAGCCTGAGTCCCGTAATGAGGGGCTGCCACAGATGCTACTGGGACCTTGCCTGATTCCGTGCACGTGTGGCCTCCACAGCCTGTGTGGCGCTCCTCTCCTGGGGGTCTTCTCTGGCCTTTACAGAGCGTGTTGTCCAGCACATGGCAGGGGGCCAGTGGCACCACGACAAGCAGCCCTGAGCAGATGGGCACATGCGTGTCAGCAGCCCGGCTCCTTTGTCCTCAAGTGCAGTGACTCCCAGGGTCCTCAGCACAGCCAGCGCCCGCTGCTCACAGATGTGTTTCTAGCTCCCTTTCTTGCTTCCCTGTTTCCATTCTGGTGTTTCCGGGGAACCCTTGAACTTCATCTCAGAGTCCACCTCTGCAGGCCTCCAAAGATAGGTTTGGAGCAGAGGCTCCCACGCTCAGCCTGTGTTCATAAGGACATCTCTGCCGTCCCTGGGTGCTTAGGATGAAGTTCAGAGCACTGCCAGACCCAGAAGCAGGTGTCACAGGTGGGGGTGGGGTGGGCAGGCCCTGGGGAATTTGAGTCCAGGACGGGGAGCAGGTGGGAGTCGTAGTATTGACCGAAGTGGACGTGATTATCTTTCCTGGGGCACGAGTCATCAAGAGTGACCAGTAATCTTGAAATAACCTTCCTTTTTTCAGGGCTCTCCTGGCCTCAGAGGACCCCCTGGGAAAGATGGGGAGCGCGGTGAGAAGGTAGGACCAGTGCAGCCTCCCGGCACACACTGTCCATTCTCAGCTGTTCACAGACAACAGAGGAGCCCCCGCTGCTCAGGCCTGGCGTAAGGCCCCAGAGTCAGAGGGGCTTCCAAAGTCAGAGGGAGAGAGGACAACATGCCACCCTGTCCTGCCCTTTAGCCCTCACAGCACACCTGTGAGCTGCCTGAATGCCCACTTGGCAGATGTACAGACTGAGGCTCTGAGGTGCTAAGTAATTTGCATCTGAGTTTTAATTATTAGGTCTGTGTCACTCCACATCCTGCTTTCTCTCCCTCAATTCAACGCACCAGCGTACACACAGCACACCTGTGCAAGCACAGTTACGCCTTGCCAGGCAATGAGCACCTTAATTACTTGTCAGAAGAAAGACATGATGCCCTCACCCCAGTTTAAGGAATAAACCGCAGAGGCCGAGGAGGAAACTCCACACCCTTTCAAATCCCAGTGACCTAGTGCTTTAGGAAGTGGGTCTGAGACTTATTGATGATACCGAGCCAGCGCCCAGGAGGCTGTCGAGACAGTGAATGATCCCAGTGGGATCTGGCTTTAGACCTGAGTCAAGTGCCAGTTCCCACGTCCTAGCTGTGTGCCTCTAATCTAGGCCGATAAAAGTGGTTCTCACCTGGGGGGGATTTTGCCTATCCCCACCCCCAGGGAACATGGAGATATTTTGGTTTTCCTCTCTGGGGAGAGGAACCGCTGCTGGGGTCTGGTGGGTAGAGACCATGGATTGTGCTATGAACCCCACAATACACAGGACATCCTCCCACCGTGAACTATCATGCCACCAAGAATTAGCCTCCCTGGATGACAGCAGTGCCACGGCTGAGACCCCTGATCTAATCAAAGGGCACCTGTAGATCACAGGCTGTGCAGATGAGCTGGGGAGCTGGGGAGGCAGGTGAGGGCTCAGTGGAGAACAGGTGGCCAGGGCGCCGTGGTGGTTCTGTCCTGGTGGGCAGCTGTGTCCGGTCCCACCCTCTCCTGGAGGACTGTCTGCAGAGTTCCTGTTGTACACAAGTGTCCAAACCTCTGCATACAAATTCTTTCAATTCCACTTTTCCTGGAACCTTTTGAAGGAGTGATCCCTTTAACTTTTATATTTTTGTGTCATTTAACAGCTGTAGACATAGTTCGGCCTTTGTCAAGAAGGCTCAATATCAATAGACGTGTCTCAGAGAAAAAGATTTATTGTAGAGAAAAGTGGTAACCCCGTCAGAAAACATCTTGGGTCTTTCAGAGTGTTAGTTGATCATAAGCTTAATAACAGGCTTCATGACACAGGGGCAAAATAAGTTTTCAGAAAAATATAATACCACCTTAGACTGCCCAAATGAATCAAAAGGACAAGCCCTGGCTCATTCCACTACTCCTCGATTATACCGAGACTCTGAAGGACGGCACCGTATATAAGGTGCAAGGGGGATGGCCAAGGTTTTAGAGATTTCTGGAGGACTACACAGAAATCCTCACACCAGAAAGCCGGACTGCTGTTGGCATGTTTAACCACTAGAGGGAGCCAAATGCCTGTTTTTGAGCAGCTACTGGCTGAGACTCAGGTGCAGGGACCCTTCCACCCTGCAGGTGATGACAATCCCATGATCTTTGTCTCTGAGAAGCTGGTTCTGCTCTGGGCTGGGAGAGCAGCCCTCTCCATCCCTGATTTTGCCTGTCCGTGATTCATCTCACCTGTCCTTTGCTCTGTCAGAGTCAGGGTGTGTCCTGATACACTCAGGTTGCACCCCTGGGCCAAGGGAGCCCTGTCTGATAGATGCACCCCTGGTTCGCCGGGTTGTACTCAGTGCTCCACAGCCAGGGCCACTGCAAGGGGCTGCTCGTAGCTGTGTGGCCAGAAGAGGTGAGCACCGGCCAGGAGCAAGCTTGAAGGCCGGCTCCCTGAGCAGACCCTGGAGTGTGTATTCTCTCTCTCTCTCTGTCTCTGTCCCTCTCCCCACCCCACTTTGAAGCTCTCTTCCTATCACTGAAGACCCGTCTATAAGGAGGGATTGGCTTTGTGTTGACACAATTCCTGGGAACAGATGGAATGCCCATTGTTGGGAAGATTTCAGAGAGGGCCGTCCCTGATTCACATACGTGCTGTGTGCTAGACCTGCCTGACAGAGGCGTGAACAGCCTGCAGGGTGGTGAGCTCTCTGCTCCTGGAGGCATTCAAGCAGAAGGGGAGGGCTGTCTGTCGGACACACACCAGATCATTTAACACACTGGGGGAAAGGTGGTCACTCCCGTCCTTTCCATGTCCATGTTCCTCTATGGAATGAGCTTACCAAGGCTGCTGGAAGAAAGCATCACAACTGGGGCGGCCCTGACAGCACAGCTGTTGTTTCTCCCGGCTCTGGAGCCCGTGAGTCCTACACGGAGGTGCTGGCAGGCTGGCTCCCTCTGAAGGCGGCCAGATGAAGCTCTGTGCCAGGCTGCTGTCCTTGGCTTACTGATGGCACCTTGCTCCCGTGCCCTCACATCTCCCCTCTCTATCTGCCTCCAAATGTCCCTGATTCAAGGGACCCCAGTCCTACTGGATTAGGCCCATGGGATTGTCTAACTCTGGTGTGACCTCGTCCTAACTTAGGTAATGACATCTGTGCATTGCAGTGCCAGGGTTAGGACTTCAACACAGGAACTTTCGGGGACACAATTCCACCTGTTATGTTGTACTCCCCATTTCTGTGCCCCAGAAGGGACAGGTTTTCTAAAATCATTAGGGCAGCCCCAGGAAACCTAGGCTGGCTCACTGTTGCAACCCTCAACTGTGCATGCCACTGACCCCAGGACGCCTGCTTTCCTTCCAGGGAGCAGCAGGTGGAGAAGGGCCGCCCGGGCCATCTGGCCCCAGGGGAGACCCGGGGGCTCCTGGGATCCCTGGGCCACCTGGAAAAGGGAGAGATGGAGAGCCGGTGAGTGGGGTCAGGGGTCTCTGCACTAGCAGGAACCAGGCTGGAATCAAAAAAACAAAAGGGAAACAGAAATGAACTGCCCAACTGCAGAAACAGAGTCAGAGCCAATGACATTGGCCTGGCTGGGGAGGGTGGTGTGTGGGCACACAGTGTGATCCAGGCTGGGGGCACACGCCTCAGGGATGGCTCTGCAGGCCAGGCCTGGGTCAAGTGCTGGGGACATAGTGATAGCCCAGGCAGCCTGTGCCCTCAAGATGCTCGAGTCTCATAGGGAGACGTGTCTAAACACATAACCACAACTCAGGGCAGTCACGGGTGTGCACGCAGGGAAGGGCTTCTGGGTCCCCTCTGGCTAACTAAGCCAGCACTTCCAGACGTGGAATTGTGAGTTTAATTCAAGCTATAAGCTCTGTATCCAGCAAAACCTTCCAGCCTGGAATTGATGACCCCCGTCAGGGGCTTCCTTGGGTCTTGCTTAGATGGTAAAGAGGAGAGAGGTCAGGCTTCACCATTAGGTCAGCTCCACTTGGAAACCCAGCCTGTGGGGCCTATGAAGTGAGGCTCTTGAACAGAGAAGCAACCTGGGAAGGCCACACAGAGGGGGTGGGTGGCAGGGTCAGAATTCACACCCAGGACCTGTGGCTGGAAACCATTTTCTGTTTCTTTTGTGCAAGTCAGGTCACAGTCAGAGCCCCAGTCATCACCAGGCACCCCCGTCAGAGGGTGCACAGAGCCTGGGGTGTGTGTGGGGGGTCAGTGCTCACTCATGGTCCCATAATCATCCTGCTGTTGATTATTTTCCCAGGGGCTCCGTGGATCACCTGGTCTGCCAGGCCCCCCTGGAACCAAGGTAAGCAAAGTGTGGACACATGGGCTGCCCTTAGAAAGGGTCCATGAAAAGTTGTTATTCTACGCATCTCTGGTTACTCAACCAACTTCCACACCCCTGTTTGACCGTGACTCTTACTGCTTTATGGAAGTAAAGCAGCTCAGTAGACGTGTAATAAATGTGGGCCGATGAAGTGAGGTTGTGAGAGACCCTAGTTTTCAGCCTGCAGAGCAATAGGTAAGCGCAGTCTCGTGTTACTATTCTAGCTGGGGTAACAGGTGACCCGAAACTTCAGAGGCTGAGCACAATAAACGCTTGTAAGTCATCACACAGGGGTCCAGTGGGGGTCTTGATAAGGGGTGTTCACATCCACATAGCCATTCAGGGACTTAAACTCATCCAGTGGTTCTTCAACCCTCTGGGCAGCGGTTCTCAACCTGTGGGAACTGTATTAAAGGGCCACGTCATTGGGAAGGTTGAGAACCACTGCTCTAAGGTTTCAGAACCCTCTACCAAATCCCTGGCATGCGATGGTGAATGAGGGAGAAGGGAGTGGAGAACCTTGCAGGATGCTTCCACAGGCCAGGCCTGGAGCCTGGGTGTTCACTCCCCGCAGCATCTACTGACAGTCGAGCAGGGGAGGCCGGCAGCTCACCCAGGAGGGGAGGGAGGCTCCCGGAAAGACCATCCAGTCTCTCGTCCGTTCACTTGCACCCACAGTTCAGAAACGATGCCTTTTCCCTGGAAGACGCATTCTCAAGAGAAATTTCCTGAGTGGGCAAGGATGTTCCTTTGCATTGAATTATTCATTCATTTACTCATTTATGCATTTAATAGCAGCGCATTCATTATTTCATTCACTGCACACCTGCTGGGCTTCCTACCATGTGTAGGATTTTAAGGTGGACTCTGACAACAGTGGTCATGATGTGTCCCCAGTGCTCCTGCAGCTCAGGGTGCAGAGGGGTAAGCAGACAAACAGGCAAAAGCAGACCAGCTGGGACAGAGGGAGCCTCCAGCACAGCTCCATTTCAGGATGGGTGGGTTCCGGCAGGAGCGATCTCTGTCCTGATTTTCAAGAGCGCTGAGCAGTTAGCAGGGAAGCAGGTGAAGGAGCTGTTGGCAGGGGCGCCGGTACGGCAGGAGAAGCTGAGGCGGGAGACAGAATGTGTTCAGAGAAGAGCGCGGACTGCAAACAAGCCTACGCCCAGGGAGACTGACTAGCTCGGATGTGTCAGCTTGCACAAATGTGGGTGAAATAGTTAATTACCGACATTACAATGTTTATATTTTGGGGCTTTCATTTGACATACATATTCAAACTCAAATAAGAGTGTTACTGTAAATTATATTACTTCCTCTGCACTTGCATATATTTATACAAAATGCCCTTTTTAAAAGTTCTCATGTGCCTTTAGTGTCCTCCCTTGTCATCCCCTAAGCCAGTTTTGAGCCAACTAGCATATCACCCCTCCCTCCTGTTACAGAGAGTCAGCGCTTTGGGAGACCACACTTGCTGCTCTGCCTGGAAGCTGCATTCCCATCCCGGACACCATTCGGCTAATGAGGGGGGTGGGGCGGGGTGTCTTTCTTCTCCCTTCCTCCCTTTATCCTGCACCTGAATCTTTGGGATCTCAGCACCATAGCCACGAGGCATATTGCTTCTAAAATTGAATGTAAAAGGCTGTCTTACAAAAATATCTGGTTTGCGAAAATTCGGGGCTCCAAGAGTAATGAGTGTGTCTGTATTTTTAATGCAGATATAGCTTTGCTTCATGGCTTCCTCCCTAATCAAGGAGGTGACCTCGGTAAGCACCCTAAGCTTGCAGTAATTGAGGTCCTAGTAGGCTAACGTGCTTTTCCCTAATAGCAAGGCTGTTGTTCCTGATCAAAATTAAGAGGGAAAAATGGGAGTATTCTTGATGTGATGTGACTAAATATATGTCCACTCTGTATTTTCAGAGGAAATAAAACTGAGAATAACTTTGCCCGAATTGGGGAGCATATCAAACACTTCCATATACCTGAAGCAGCAGGTGTGGGGGGAGCGGCAGATTCACAACCAGCTTCAGGGTCTGTCGGAGGCCCCAGTGATGTGCTGAGCCCAGGCCAGGCTGCTCTGCGGAGCTCGGATGCTCCCAGGTCTTCCCCTGCAGAGTTGGAGGACACAGACAGCCTCTTACAATACCAGGAAGGAACGCGAAGCTGCCCGAAATGGTCCAGCAGCACAATGGCTTCAGGGGTTCCCTCTCTGTGGTCATGAGACTTTTTGTTTTCCTTTATTCTTCTTATCTGCATCTTTGCGATCTTGGCAACATAACCGCGGAGTGCGTTGCTAGCTGTCTCCTAGGCAGGGGTTGGCAGAATAATAAATGCTGTCCTCTAGGTAGAAAGAGTCGCTTAGCAGAGTGCTTCTCACAGTTTCATGCTCAGGAGGTGATTAACGGTCCTTAGAGATTAACCACCTTGTGGGGTGCACTTTAGGGTTTCAGTAAGAAGGAGAGGGGTCTAGAGAGACTGCATTTACCTGTGCAGGGATAGGGTTGTTGGAGAGAGCATGGGGAGGGGAGTGGAGGCAGCACTGGGGAGCAGAGAGAGGCTGAGACCCTGAGTAGGATGGGGGCCTGCAGAGAACCCTGATGTGGGTCCTGTTGACCAACCAGTCTCTACTCCATAGACCTCCAGGTAGGTCATGCTGCCTTTTGGGCCAAATGTGTCCTCTTACCTAAAACGTGAGATCTGGCTCAATCCAGTGTTCATATTGTATAAACGTGTGAGTTAGAATGTGGCTCAGAAATCAAGGTTTCCATGGTCATTGGCATTGGGAAGATAAAGTTCAAGGTTCTCTTTCATTGGAGAATGGGTTACTCAGGGAGAAGAAGGAGGGGAGATGGAGAGACCCCAAGGAGAATGAGTTCTGCAGGACGTGCCCCGGCACTGTTCCAGGTGACAGCTGAAGGCCCTTAGGGAAATGAGGAAGCCTTCGTGCTCCTCTGTCTCGCCCTCCCCTTCCTAATCACTCACAGCTTCAGGAGGGCGCTCAGCCATGGCCACCCTCTCGTGAGTGACACTTGTCTCTAGCCAAGTGCATAGGCTTTGGCTTCGTGCAGAACTAGGTTAGAGTCCCAGGTCCGCTGCCCACCGGGCAGATGACTTGAAGGCGAGTGGCTTTCCTTCTAAGACCCTGTTCTTTTTCTAGAGAGGAATAATGAATATTTAACACCAAAAGGGCTCAGGAGTTACAGGGTCTTCTGGCAGATAGTCCCTGCTCAGTAAATGCCGTTTTCCTCCACAAGCACCAAACTTCTCGCACATTTCTTTCCTGGACACTGTGTTATGGTTTCTAGCCCATGTGTCTCTTCCTTTGTTTAACCTTTAACCTCTTTGAGCATTAAGGTCTTTTGCTCTCTTCTTGGGGCCTTTTTTACCAAAAGTTTCAGTTTGTGAAGTATTTCTCTGGGGAACTGTTGGCATCACAGTGGACCATAGACCCACTAGTGGAGTCAGGTCCTCTCACTGCACCCTGTCACTCAGCACTTCCAAGGCTTCCTACCAAGCTCCTTCCCTGAAAATAATTTATTTTGGTCAAAGCAGAATTCAGTGTCTGACCCAATGTGACTGGTGGAGGCATCCTGTGTCCTACTTTCAGGAAATGACTGTCACCAGATTCCAGGTGTGCCAGGCTCTGACGGGTACTGTGGATACCGAAGTGCATGGACACAGTGCCCGTCCCAGGGTATGACCTGCTTTAGGGGCTGAGTGAAGGAATGAATGGAGACTTTCTACTTTCAAGGTGTTTACCGAAAATCTGTGCTAACTGGAAAATCCTCATTTGAAAAATTTTTAAAGCAAAACCAAGACACAAAGGGATATGGCTATCTCTGACATATGGATGCGTTTTGATAATTCTCTGCCTTCTGTCTCTGCCAACGAGTGGTGATGGTGTAACTGCAATACCTGTACATGTTGGATCATGCTACTTTATAGAGCTTGTCACCTTTTAAATGAGTCCTCATAAGGTACATGGGAAGTTAGTATAATTTTTTTTTAATTGACAAGGATCCAAAGGCACAGGGAGGCGATGGGACTTACTCAAGGTTGTAGGACCCAGAGTCACCTGACCAGCTTGAAATCTTCCTGGCTGACCCTCTCCTCTGTTGCCATGAGCTGGTGACAGATGAATCCTGAATCAAGCTCATTCTTACTTCATCACGATTGTTTCCGTATTTGTCTTGCTTTTTTACTTCTTTCCTTTTTTGCCCTCCTTGTATGCACTAATTAGATTTTCTACTGATCTCAAGTCTTATGCACTTCCCAGTAGCAGCCTTATCATCTTATTATAAAGACATAGAGTATACTAATTGGGAACTTGAAGAAATTTTGAGGAAGGGGCTATTTCTAGAGTGCATGTGGGGTGAGTGATGCTGTGGCTCTCTGGGACCAACAACAGCAGGTAGTGGGAACCCCCCACCCCATGGGTCTGGAGGGGCAGGGGAAGAAGGGTGTATGGAGACCCTAGTGAGAGGTTTGCATCTTGCTTTATGTCTCTGTGAGAACTCTGCAAGCCCAGTTCCTCCCCATGCCTGCGATCACCCCTCCTCTTCAGAGCTCAGGACCCAGCATTGACAGTGGCCTGGCCTTGGGCTGAGTCATCTTTTGGGTTCGGAACCCAGATTGTTGCTTGCCTTGCATGGAGGATGAACAGTAGTTAAATGAACATTTAACTTATGTACTCAAGTGACAGTCATACTAGAGGAAAAGCAAATCTTCAAAGGATTACTCTTTGTAAAGGCCCCCAAATGCAAGATTTTCCAGTTGTGATGATGGGTAGAGAGTGAATAGACTGCGAATTAATGAAATATGTTTTAATGTGTAAAAACATAAACCTCAATAAAGCAACGTGTTGCCTAGCAATATTGGTTTTGCCTTTAGTCATTTTGCTGCGTATTATCTCATCGGCTCTTCATAACAAGCTTCTGGGGCTGTTTCCATTTGTCACACAAGTTAACTCATTCCGGAGATGTTAAGTGGCTTGAACAAAGTCACCTGCCAGTGTGGTCTCAGGCTTGGCTGCCAGTCAGCTGACCTAGCACAGTCCCTCACACAATTGTTGGGGCCATACATGTTTTGGATCAAATTTAGTTGGACCCTGGTGAGGTAGTCGTATGCAAAATGCATCCATCATAACATGTGCCACAGTGTCGGAGGCAGCACTCCTAATCAAGCACATTAATATTTATGCAAGAAAAATGTGTAAATATTCAAACAAAATGAGATCACTCAAGACTGCAAATAGCCTGTGTCAGTACAAGTCAGGTTTTGTTGTCAATGGAGTTTGGATAAACACTTTTTAGAGGTTGAGGATTTTGATATTATGGATAAGGTGTGGCTCTCAGCTTCTCGTTGTAGGAAATGGCAAACAAATTTCTTCCCTTTTTCTGTTCATTTCTTCTTCTTCTTCTTTTTTTTTTCCATCAATGTGAAAGGCAGGAGGACGAGAACAGTGCACTGTGCTATCCTGGCTCTATGCTCAGTGCTGTCTGACAACCTCACTATGTGACCACGTTCATCCCTGGATATGGCTGTTCTTCACTCCTTGTAGGTGAAGAAACTTAAGCTCAGGGAACTTGTCACTTTCCTAAGTTAACATTCAGGAAGTGTTGAAGCCAGAACTGACATCCAGGGCTCTGACACCCAAGGCCACAATGTTCACCACTAGGTTTGAAGGCAAAGGTCTTATCTTGGGCCCCTCATCCCAGCTCCCAGAAAAGTAACCCACGAAATATAGGTTCTGGTAAATTGTTGGTAAGTTGATGAACTAATGTGCTGGTGATTTGGGATCTGAGTTGAAATGGGGTGTTCAAATCTGTGCTGTGGTTGGGATGGAGGTATGACGAGGTTCAGAGACTGCACACTTGGACTCTGACAGTCACATGGGAGGGGTTATATTGTTATAATCACATCTGGGACCACGGCCAAGGTCAGGGAACAGCCAGCCTTGAAAGATACATGATCAGAGTTGGTGGCTGTGGGCCAGGCAGTGTTGGACTGGGCAGCACCAAAGGGTGGACAACTGTGTGGCCATGGACATAGGTGCAGTCAGAATCCCAGGAAAAGCACATTTCCTGTTGTACTTTGACCCTCCCTTTCCTTCCTGGCACTGACCTTTTGATTTCATTTTTCTCTTCTAGGGGGACCGTGGAGCACCCGGGATCCCTGGCTCTCCTGGCAGCCGCGGAGACCCAGGCGCTGGGGTTGCAGGCCCTCCCGTGAGTCCTTATTCATTTGATTCTTGTTCTCACATCATGTAGACATTCCCTGCTTGCTCCCACAGGGGTGCAAAGCCTGGGCCTCCCTGCTGGACACTCCTGTCCCAGCTGACCTGATAGTGGTCACTGGTCCTCAAGGCAGTGGTGTAGCAAGTCTGTTCATGTGGCTGATGCACATGTTAAGGCCTAGATTTTACTTACGGGAACAAGGATTTTGGAGAGACCAGTACTTCTTAGTCTTAACAAGGAGAGAACAAGGGGTGGCGCCTGTGGCTCAAAGGAGTAGTGTGCTGGCCCCATATATCGGAGTTGGCGGATTCAAATCCAGCCCCGGCCAAAAACTGCAAAAAAGAAAGAGAGAAAAAAACTTTCTAACATTAGAAAAAGACAAAAAAGAAAGACAGGGTAAACTTTGAGAAGCTCAGTCAACCGATGACATTGAGATGGCCAGGGAAGGGGCACGATGTAGGAGAAACTATGCGCTTTCACACATTTGAGGAAAAAAGAGAATTAATTGCCCTTGATTTCTGTAAATAGTACAGGTGAGAAAATAAATGGAATCAGGTCTCTAAAATAAAATCTATGAAGTGTTCCTCAAACTGTTATTTTTAATGAATAATTCATATCCATCTACTTGGTGTGAGTTTTCAGACTCCCTAGGGGTTGGAGCCTTAAGAATTGCTAAGACCTTTGAGTTCTAAGGGATCTTCAGGATCAATGCAGTCCAGGCCCTTGTCCAAGGTGAGGGTTGCTATCAATATCCTCACCCAGCCTCTACCCCAATGCCTCTAGAAATAGATGATGCTCTTCTTTCAAAGCCAGTCCACCTGGCACTGGAATTTAAAAATGTTTTTCCATACAGAATATGACTTCATTAGTTTATTTTCATTGAGGATGGAATTATGATCTTCCGTAACTTCCACCTATTGCTTTTCATTCTTCCCTCTGTGTCACAAAGAACACTTCTCTCCTCTCCTCTGCTGAATACATAGCCTTTAGTACTTAGAGTCAGTTTTCAATCTTGAAGTTTTATCTTTATCAGTTTAGTCTCCTCCTTGCTAAAAACACTATACCAACCTAATGCACCTTAAAATTACATTTACTTTTTTCTTTCTATTTTTTTTATTTTTATTTTTATTTTATTTTTTTTGTTGTTGTTGAATCATAGTTGAGTACATTAGTGCAATCAAGGTGTACAATGTGCTGGTTTCATATATAATCTGGAACATTTTCATCAAACTGTTTGACATAGCCATCATGTCATTTTCTTAGTTATTGTATGAAGACATTTGTATTCTGCATTTAGTATGTTTCTCCTGAACCCGTCTAAGATGCACCATAGGTGTGGCCCCACCATTTACCCTCCCTCCACCCATCTTCCCCCCTCCCCTCCCATCCCTTGCCACTTTCCCCATTTTCTTATGCCATAATAACCAGAATCCACAGAGAACTGAAATGTATTAGCAAGAAAAGAACAAGTGATCCCATCTCAGGGTGGCCAAAGGACTTGAAGAGAAACTTCTCTAAAGAAGACAGGCGCACAGCCTACAGACACATGAAAAAATGCTCACCATCCTTAATCATCAGAGAAATGCAAATCAAAACTACTTTGAGATATCATCTAACGCCAGTAAGATTAGCCCACATAACAAAATCCCAAAACCAGAGATGTTGGCGTGGATGTGGAGAAAAGGGAACACTTCTACACTGCTGGTGAGAATGCAAACTAATACGGACCTTTTGGAAGGATGTTTGGAGAATACTTAAAGATCTAAAAATTGACCTGCTATTCGATCCTACAATTACTTTTTTCTTCATAGCCATATCTTAGTTATTTAAAAGAAGTTCAAAACTTTGGACTATCCAAATTACTCATATTATTACTGTTGTTATTATTTTAACACAGAAGCACAGTCTAACTCTATCCTTATTAAATGTCACCTGAATATAAGCCAGAGGCAAGCATGGCCCAGTCTCTACCTGGTTTCGCATTCAAGAAATAAAGCCCATAACCAAGAATAAGAACAATATAATTCTTCATATCTAATTCTCAAAGTATCTTTGAGATTCTTTGAAAAAGTCAGTGCCAGGAAGGACAGAGAAATACTTGTTGCGATATCACCCATAATGTCACTTGTAAGATAAACTAAACTTCCCCTTTCCTTTCTTCTTTGGTTCACTCAAACCCAGAATAGCAGTTACGGGGCCTCCCACTCTCTTCCCCAGTCTCCTTTCGGGCCTCCACGCTCAGCAGGCCTCATGGGCTCCCCACAGACATGGCTGCCTCACCTCTGTCCCACCCACCAGCCAGGAGGGTTCCTTTCCCAGGTGGTAGGAAGGTGGCTCTGTGTCTTCCTAGGTGTCCCCAGAAACCACGGAAGGAGGCATGTTTTGGGAATATCTAGTTTGGCTAAACTGTTCTACTTAAAAGAAATTCCCAGTTAAAATTTCTGATGAAAAAACCCTCCACTTCTTTACATCAATTTTATACTTTTCCTTTGGCTGTTGTTTTCAGTCTTTTATAACCAGGGGGAACAATATGGCAAAAGTCACAGGGAGGAAACACATAGTTCAACATTCCTTTTTGTGAAATCTTCACTCACATGGGGCTGGTGCTGCTGGCGTGAAGGTTCTGATTCATGTGGGGACCGCCTGACCGTTACCGGCAGACTTTCACCCGAT
The DNA here is from genome assembly GCA_963574655.1 of Perodicticus potto. Classification (NCBI taxonomy): domain Eukaryota; kingdom Metazoa; phylum Chordata; class Mammalia; order Primates; family Lorisidae; genus Perodicticus; species Perodicticus potto. The sequence goes on along the minus strand of CAUYRH010141560.1, from coordinate 5,947 downwards.
CCCCAGTCACTCAACACGGCCTCACACGTTCCCATCTGCTGCCAAGGATTCATTGTTCCCAGCCCTTACTCAGAGAGCCAGACCGGGAGGTGGGCACCGTTCCCGCCACCTCCCACTTAGGAGACAGCTAAACTCCCTGTGAAATATATCCCTGCCTAAGTGATTCCTCCTGGGAAGTAATTGGCCCACTCCAGTGAAGAGGCTGTAAATCAACTGTTAGTGTCTTTACTACCATTTGGACTTATTAAAAGCTTCCGTGGTGGATAAAACATTATTGAATTTTCATAAATCCTGTCCTTGGCCACCGGCCTAGGGTGCTAATGGCCTGGAAATCTGTATGGAGGGTCCAAGGACATGCTGAGTGTAGATCTGTGGGGGAAGGGACGATGGTCTCAGTGCAGGGGCGACACGTCAGGGTCATTGGGGACACAGTGGCCTCTTTACAGGAACTTCGCCATTTGCTGAGCAGGCCTGCGCCCGGCCCTGTGCTGGGCCTCAGAGCGTACTCGGTCCTGTGTAAGGTGGATATATCCATTGGCTGAGCTGGGGTCCCATGAAAGCAGCCTCTGGGAACAGGATTCAAGAGCAACTTTATCTTGGAGATGGTCTCAGAAATCATCTCTTGGGCAGTAACAAAGTGAAACAGCAATGAAAAGAGTGAAGGGGCAGCGTGTTAATGGGCAGATGGCAGCTGTGGGCAGTGGACTCACCTGTTCTGACAGCTCTGGCTGATGACACGGTCCAGGTTCAGGGGGTTCTGCACAAGGAGCAACAAGCTGAGACGTTTCTATGCCAGCTCTTGGGGGTCTTTGGCCAAAGGCTGCTCTCTGGGGAGCTGGCTCCTGGGACTCTCAGCCTGCCCTGTGCTTGGGCCAAGCATCTTCCTGGGGCTAAAGTGAGCCCGAGGCAGGTGCCTGCAGCAGGAGGTCAAGTTAATTGGCCAGGGCCAGGATGCAGACCCACTTCCACACCTCTGAAATTAGTCCTCTTTCCTCTATGTCACCTTGCTGTGTGGCTTTGGCAGGGTGGGCAGAATTTATTCATTTCCATTAAGATCCCTCAGAGAAGGTGCATTAAGGCTGGATGTGGCTGTGAATCACTCTGCACTACCTCCCTCCATGGCGCCAGGCCTCAAGGCCTAGGGTGTCCAAGGCAGCACCGACCCCTGGCAGGGTGCCCAGCGGACTCTGCCTGCCAACCTCGGCACTAGCACCAGCGGGGACTGAACCGGTTGTTTGGGGTTCTGGCTTCCTGCTTCAAGATATTAACAAGCAAAAGGAACATCTCTTTAATCTTCAGGTTTTCTCTGATCTTCCTTTAGCAAGGTTTAAAGTGCTTAAAACATGAGCCTCCTTAGGCCCCAGGACAGATCAAAGCACTAAAGAGCCTTCTGACATCAGGAGCTTGGGGTCTGTATGGACGGGGTTCCTGCTGACAGCCCCATAAGCTGGCACCCGGCCATCGGTTTCCTCAGGGGTCAGGTGCTAACAATTCCTGCAGCAGCAGCATGGGGCGGGGGAGACGGGGGGATAATGCCTCCATCTACCCTGCGCTGCCAGTGGTCCTCCTCCTCAATGTCTGTCTCGGCCTTTGTGGCCTGCATGAGCTCTCCCACTTTGGAGCCTCTCACCTCCCTCCACGGTGTCATTCGCACGGATGTCCTACTCAGGTCTGGGCACCGAGGCTGCACACAAGGGGGCATGCTGACTGCCCTGCCGTGCCCTTGTAATCTACAAAGGGCAAGGGGCACAGAAGCCGCTATGGGAAATAAAAGAGCTCAAGAACCCAGCAGAAGAGCAGGGATTTTGCCCTTCGCTGCCTTCCGAGGAATAATCTGAGTGTAATGAGATGACAGCTACCGGAACACTGGGCAGGAGCAGTCCTGGCCGCCCCCACTGCCTGCCTGTAGGACCAGAGTGAGCCAGGCTGCTGGTCTGCCCCCGTTATCCCATGGGTGCCACCCATCTGATCCTCACAGCAACCCCAGACAGCAGATTCTGCTTTTCTTTCATTTTACAAATGAGGAAGCAGAGATTTGAAACCACTTCCTTAATGTCACAGTTAGGACGTGGTAAAGCTGGGAGGGGACAGCCAGCATTCCCACCCTGCGCAAATGCCCTTAACCACTGTTCCAGCAGGGAGACAGCTCGGGAGTTAGGGGCCCTGATCCCAGAGCAAGCAAAGATCCAAATATAACTTTTGAGTCCCCCAAAACTTAACTAATAAGTCTACTGTTGACTAGAAGCCTTACCGACAAACACAAACCGTTGATTCACACATATTTTGTAGGTTATATGTATACTGTATTATTAGCAATAAATTAAGCTATAGAAAAGAAAATAATTTTAAGAAAATCATACGGAAGAGAAAATGCATTTAGGATAATGAGCTGTATTCATCAATTCTGTAAGTTTATGTTGTCTGTTTACAAGATGAATGTTCTGTCTGATACGGGGGCAACCGTGGCTGCAGACCCCAATCTACAGCATATATCAAGCAATTCCACATTGTCCTGTAATGTCACAACTCCAGAATCACGGGTGGCACTTTGTATGGGTCCTGTGACAATGTTCAAGGTTTACACTATTGCACTAAACGTGAAAAGTACATGAGAAGCGTAAGTGATCACTTCTGACTGCACTATGCAATGTTCTGGGGAGACACCTGCTCACCCCGAGATGATGAGCAGCACACGGGACGTCGGCAACGCTGGGGCACTGGAGCTCACCCTGAGTGACAGCAATAGCAGGTGGCTGCAGGATTTTTGCATGTGGCCGGGTGCAGTGGCTCACACCTATAATCCTAGCACCCTGGGAGGCTGAGGACGGTGGATTGCTTGAGCTCACGAGTTAGAGACCAGCCTGAGCCAAAGCGAGACCCCATCTCTACTAAAAATAGAAAAAAATAAAAATAAAAAAACTGAGGCAAGAGGATGGCTTGAGCCTAAGAGTTGGAGGTTGTGGTGAATTATAACACCTTGGTACTCCAGCTGGACAGCTTGATACTCTGTCTCAAAACAAACAAAAAAGCTCACAGTCCTACAGTACGAACTGCAGCTAATTTTATGCAGTTATGATTTAATAGTGCATCTGTACATTTGCGTTTCTCTCAACAGCAAATGGCACTCTGTTCAGTCTATGTTTTGATGTATTTTAACTTTTGTGTTACATGTATGTGGTAATAAACAATAAAATAGGCTACTATCTACATATATTTTATGCATCCAAGGCATACGTGAACTTGAAATGTTTTTGATATTTCTAGGCTAAGTGGGTCATCTCTGAGCTTTTCAAATTGTTCTACATCTCTCTCAAGTTTTCCAGTATATTTTCTGGAAAACAACAACAACAACAAACTGTATGTATAAGTGGACCCACACAGTTTAAGCCTGTGCTGTTTGAGGGTCGGATGTCATAGTGGAAGGTCATGTGCACACAATGTCTGTTTTCATGCATCACTCCTCCTGCCTGGCTGACTCTACGTCTGGCCATTTGTTTTTAATTCATGTCTTACCTTCCTTTTTTAGTCCAATTCCCTCGATCATAAGAAACCGTGCCGCTCAGGCTGTCCCCAGAATCAGGCAGACTGGCTTCCCCTAGATGGTAGAATCATAGGCCTGGTCCCCCCATCTGGTCTGGTCACTGCTTGGTAGCACCAGGCATTTGGCAGAGGTGACCCTCAGGCCCAGCCACAGCCCTGCCCCAAGACTGCTGCTCGGGAAATCCTCCCTCGTCCTGCACAGTGGTCAGAGCTGGGCTCCGTGGGCAGTGAGGGGCTGAGCAGGGTGTAAAACAGCCCAGCACCTCCCAGGTTCCAGGCCTCCCCTGTGGCCTGTGTGTGACCAGGGCCCGAGCCTCCCACTGCTGGGGTTTGGATTAAAGTCTAATGAAGAAAACAGAACAAAACGGCTTTTTTTTTTTTAATTAAATCATAGTTGTGTACATTAATGCAATTATGGGGTACAATGTGCTGGTTTTATATACAATTTGAAATACTTTCATCAAACTGGTTAACATAGCCCTCATCTCATTTTCTTAGTTATTATGTTAAGACATTTATATTTTATACTTAGTAAAGTTAACATTTACCCTTGTAAAAGGCACCGTAGGTGTGGTCCCACTAATTACTCTCCCTCCATCCATCATCCCCCCTCCCCCTCCTCTTTCCCCTTCATCTTGGGCTGTAGTTAGTTGGGTTATAGCTTCCATATGGAAGTGTGGGTGCTTATAAATTGGTTTCGTAGTAGGGCTGAGTACATTGGATACTTTTTCTTCCATTCTGGAGATACTTTGCTAAGAAGATTATGTTCCAGCTCCATCCATGTAAACATAAAAGAGGTAAAGTCTCCATCTTTTTTAAAGCTGCATAATATTCCATGGTATACATATACCACAATTTATTTTTTTATTTATTTACTTATTTATTTATTTATTTTATACTGACTGCATTTGTTAGGTAAAGTCCCTCTGGTTAACTGATTTTTTTTTTTTTTATTGTTGGGGATTCATTGACGGTTTAAGAAACCAGGTTACACTGATTGCATTTGTTAGGTAAAGTCCCTCTTACAATCGTGTTTTGCCCCCCAGAAGGTGTGGCACACACCAAGACCCCACCCCCTCACTCCTTCCCTCTCTCTGCTGTTCTTTTTCCCACCCCTCCCTCCTTGTTTCTCTCTCTGGTTAGATGGGCACTTGGGCTTCTTCCATGACTTAGCAATTATGAATTGGGCTGCAATAAACATTCTGGGGCAAATATCTTTGTTATAAAGTGACTTTTGGTCTTCTGGATATATACCTAGTAGGGAAATTGAAGGATCAAATGGCAGGTCTATTTTTAGATCCCTAAGTGATCTCCAAACATCTTTCCAAAAGGAACGTTTTAGTTTGCATTCCCACCAGCAGTGTAGAAGTGTTCCCTTTTCCTACATGCCAACATGTATGGTTTTGGGATTTTGTGATGTGGGCTAATCTTACTAGAGTTAGATGATATCTCAAAGTAGTTTTGATTTGCATTTCACTGATGATTAAGGATTATGAGAATTTTTTCATGTGTCTGTAGGCCGTGCGCCTGTCTTCTTCAGAGAAGTTTCTATTCAAGTCCCTTGCCCACCTGAGATGGGATCCCTTTTTTTTTTTTTTTTTGCTAATATGTTTGAGTTCTCTGTGGATTCTGGTTATTAAACCTTTGTCAGAGACATAACCTGCAAATGTCTCTCCCATTCTGAGGGCTGTCTTCTTGCTTTACTTACTGTGTTCTTGGCTGTGCAGAAGCTTTTTAGTTTGATCATGTACCAGTAATGTATTTTTGGTGTTGCTTCAATTGCCTGGGGTGGTCCTCCTCATAAACTATTCTCCCAGGCAGATTTCTTCAAGTGTTTTCCCTGCACTTTTCTTCTAGTACTTTTATAGTTTTATGTCTTAAGTTTAAATCTTTTATCCAGTGAGAGTCTATCTTTGTTAATGATGAAAGGTGTGGGTCCAGTTTCAGTCTTCTACAGGTCTCCAGCCAGTTTACCCAGCACCATTTGTTAAATAGGGAGTATTTTCCCCACTGAGTTTTTTTGATTGGCTTATTGAAAATCAAATGATGGTAAGTAGCTGGGTTCATCTCTTGGTTCTCTATTCTATTCCAGACATCTACCTCTCTGTTTTTGTGCCAGTACCATGCTGTTTTGATCACTATTGATTTATAGTATAGTCTGAGGTCTGGTAGCATGATTCCTCCTGCTTTGTCTTTATTTATGAGTAATGTCTTGGCTAATCTAGGTTTTTTCTGATTCCATATAAAACAAAGTATTGCTTTTTTGGAGGTCTTTAAAGTATGACAGTGGTGCTTTAATACAGATTGCATTAAAATTGTATATTGCTTTGGGTAGTATGGACTACCCAAAATTATATATTGCTTTGGTAGTATGGACATTTTGACAATGTTGATTCTTCCTAGCCAT
>CAUYRH010141559.1:0-24942 GCA_963574655.1 Perodicticus potto | reverse complement strand
ATTTATGTTTTCCAGAAAGGTCATCAAGCCACACGCAATAAAGATGGTTCCAGTCCATGAACCCCTGTATCACTCTCCCTCCAGAGAAACCCTAACTGCCCCCTTCTATCATCACCCGATCCAGCAGGAAGCAGTTAGATCAAGTCTTCGCCCCTTTTCCCTAACAGCAGTTAGGGTTTCTACTCGGAGAGGGAGAATTGATGCAGGACATCTGGTGCCCTAGCCAGCTCAGCGGAGCTGACGACCTGCAGCCTCCTCCTTGGTGGTGTTGGTGCTGCGGCAGCCAGCTGAAGAGCCAGCGGGCTGGATGACAGGCAAGGAGGGGGACCTCCAACGCCCACCAGAGGCTCCAATAGCCAAAAAAGCTGGACAACTGCTGAGGAGACGCCTGTGCCTTGGTGTCTCCTTCACTTTACACTTAGGACTAAATGTGGAACCCCCGTTTCCTATGCCTAGGTCAATTTCTTGTGAATTTCCTAGGCCTCATTTCCATGAATGGACTGTATCCATTCATTGATACACTCATTCACCTTGCCCCAGGCGGAAGCAACTGTATTCCATTTCCTGACCAAGGAACCCATACACCTATATATACCCTGAGGCTAAAGGCCTAAAGGAGGAGACGGGAAAAGACCGGGAGAGGAACGGAGAGAGCTTCTCTCTCCTCACTTGAATTCTCTCCCTCTACCAGGAGCTTTAGTGTTTTCTGTATTCTTTTCTGTAAATCAATTATGTCTTACCACTGAAGGGTGGGGGTGGGGTAAATAATGTAATGAAGAACAGTAAAATACATGTATTTTTAAAAAAAGAGAATTAGTTTTGTAGAAATTTAACAACTTCCTGTTGAAGTGAACTGTAATGCCCCCGACATTTGTTTCTACCTTTCTTTTTTTTACTGCTACTTTTTAATATACAAATTAGCCCCACTAGAGACAAGGATAAAATAATACTGACATGAATTCTTTCATCTAGTGCCCCTTTTTATTTATTTCCTAAAGCTAAATTTAGAATTGACTTCTTCAAATATCCCTATAATCATGTCATTTCTTTCCTTAGATATTTTTAGACTTTCTCTAGTAGTCAAAGCTCTTCAACCTAAAACTGCAGTAGGATCCAATCTACTTTTTGAAAATAATTTCTACATCTCCACTAAGAAGCCCTGCCTTATTTTCCAAGTGATTCACTCACCATCCTTGAAACTATTATTTCTACTCATTTCCATATTTACACACTTATTTGAGAAACAATATTTGAGTTCAAGCCTCAGTTTAGTCAATTTCCAGCTAGATATACTTAGGAGAATCATTTAACCCTGATTATCATATATATTCATTAATACATTGAAAAAATAATCTTTTACTTCCTTGATTTCAAAATTATTGTAAAAGATAAAAGAAAAGTCAAGTATATAATGTTTAATAAAATATAAATCACTACACATATAACTGTTCCCTTATCCTTATATAAACCTTACTCTCACTGTGAAGTACGTGCAATGAAATGTACCAGAATTTATGCTGAAGCTTTTCCAGAACAGTCACATTTGTTTGGCATCTAATTATTTTAGGTTACTCAGAAAGTGATTGATTTTTTGAAAATTCCTAACAGTTTCGCTTTGGCTTTGGTTCGTGAAGGACAATTTGGCATGGTATAAAGTCCTTGGCTTATATTTTTTTTCCTTGAGATTCTTAAAAGTGTTATTCTACATTCTTCTACTAGAACATATTGCTGTATAAGGACTGATTCCAACTGACCTCTCCCTCCACCCCACCAAATGAAATGGTTTGGAGCCCACCAATTTTTTTTTTTTTCTGAAGTTCAATATAACCCTTTGGTACACAGATGCAAATATTTCATACAAATGGAAAGTTGTCTTGATTGATAATTTCCCATATGTGTTTTGTTCTGTTTCTTCTTTAGGAGCCTTAAATTTTATCTATAATCCAAAAACCAGAATTTGACAATCAGTAAAATCAATACACTTCTAGCCAAGCAAAGAAAAAAAGATAAAAGACACAAATTACAAATAATAAAAATGAAAGAGCAGACACCACTATAGATCCCATGGGCATTAAGAGGACAATAAAGGGACATTATGAACAACTCTATACCTACAAATTAGATAACCTGAGTGAAATAGACCAATTCCTTGAAAGACACAATTTGCCAAAATTCACACAAGAATTAGACAACATAAATGGTCTTATATATACTTTAAGTTATTAAGTCCTATATCTATTTAAGAGATTGAATAAATAAATCATAGTTTTTAAATAAAAAACACCAGAGATAGATGTGTTTTTTGACAATATTTAAGGAAGAAATGATACCAGTTCTCTACAATCGCTTTCAGAAGATCAAGGCAGAGGGAATATTTATCTATTCATTCTATTACTCCAACATTACTCCAATACTAAAATCAAACAGGTGATACTATATATAGTAATAAAAAAATTATAGATGACAACCAAGCAGGATTTATTCCAGGTATATAATAATAGTTCATCATTTTATAATCAATATACCATATTAACAGACTAAAGAAAGAAAATTGCATGCTTATATCAATAGATTCCCCCCCAAAATTTAACAAAATTCAATGTCCATTCAAGATAAAAAAAAATTTCTCTGAAAATTAAGAATATAGGGGAAATTTTCTCAGCTTGATCAAGAATACTTTAAAAAATATAGCTTATGTCATACATAATGATTAGAAACTAGAAGATAACTTTTCTCACTGAAATCAGGAACAAGGCAAGGAGGGGCCATCTCACCACTGCTTTTCAACATTGTACTGGATGGCCCAGCTAGTGTAATAAAAAAGAAAATGAAATATACACAGGCAGGGATAAAAGAAATAAACTTTGTTCATAGATGACATGATCATCTACCTAGAAATCCCAAAAGAACCAACAAAAAAATCCTGGAACTTCTGGAACTAATAAACTATCATAGCATTGTTGTGAGATACAAGATTGATACACAAATGTAAATCACTTTCCTATACACCAACAATAAGCAAGTAGAATTTGAAATTAAAAACTCTATCATTTATATTAGCATAGAACAAAAGTAAAATATTTAATCATAAATCTAAAAATATGTACAAGATATATGGGATGAAAACTACAAACCTCTGTTGACAGAAATAAAAAAAGAACTAATTAATTAAGTAATAATCTATGATCATAAACTGGAAAACACCATATTGTCCAGAAGACAGTTATTTCCAATTTGACCTATAGATTCAATGCAATCATAGTCAAACTACTAGCAAATTATTCTGTAGATAACTAATTCTTTCTTTTTTAAATTTTAGAGTAATATGAGGGTACAAATGATTAGGTTACATTGTTTGCATTTCTAAGGTAAAGTTCAAGTTATAGCTGAGCCCTTCATCCAGGGAGTGTGCTGTATATACATTGTGCCCATTAGATGAGAGCTTACCATCCCTCTCCCTCCTCCCTTTTCTCATTATTTTCTTCTCCTCTTCCCTCACAGAAATATACTTGTGTTTTTTTCATAGTGGGTAGCTGTTTTTCTATTGGTTTCATATTAGTATTGAGTACATTAGGTACTTGCTTTTTCATTCTTGTGATACTTCACTAAGAAGAATGTGTTTCACCTCTATCCAGGTAAATACAAAAGATGTGAAGGCTCCATCTCTTTTATGGCTGAATAGTATTCCATGGCATACATATACTACAGTTTATTAATCCATCATGGGTTGATGACCACTTGGGTTGCTTCCAGGTCTTGGCAATTGTGAACTGAGCTGCAATAAACATTCTAGTACAAATGTCCTTATAAAATGATTTTTTTTTCTTCTGGGTAGATACCTAGTAATTGGAATGTATAATCAATTAGAAGATTTACTTTAGCCCTTTGAGGATTCTCCATAATCTTTCCATATAGGCTGTATTAGTTTGCAATCCCACCAGCAGTGTAAGGTGTTCTGTTTTCTCCACATCCAGGCCAGCATTTTCAGCTTTCGATATTGTGATGTGGGCCATTCTCAGTGGGTTTAGATGGTATCTCAGAAAGGTTTTGATTTTCATTTTGCTGATGATTGTAGGTGATGATCATTTGTGTGTGTGTATGTGTTTGTTGGACATTTGTGACAACAAACTAATTCTGAAGTTTATATAAAGAGACAAAATACTGAAAATAGCCAACTCAATATTGAAGGAAAACAAAGTCAGAAGACTGATACTGCCATACTTGAAGGCGTACTATAAAACTATTCATCAAAACAATATGGTATTGGTGTAAAAAATAGAAAAATTGATCAGTGCAATGGGGAACTCATAAATAAACACACATAAATAAAAAATAAAACATAAATTTGTGTCTTTCTTCCATAAATTATTTTGGAATAACTAGACATCTATCTGCAATAATATGTCATAGATATTACACTGTTCACAAAAATGATTTCAAAATGGATCATAGACCTAAATGCAAAACTCAAAGTATAAAACTCCTAGAAGATAATATAGGATAAAACCTCAGTGACCCCAGGTATGGTGATAATTTTTATGATGTAACACGAAGGCATGATCCATGAAAAAAATAACTGAGAATTCATTAAAATTAAAAGAAAAAAACCTTTTGTGAAAGACAATGTGAAGAAAAATGAGAAGAGAAGCCAAAGTATTGGAAAAGGTATTTTCAAATAACACAACTGATCATGGACTATTATCAAATATATACAAAGAACTCTTAATACTCAGCAATAAGAATCAACCAGATTAAAAAATGGGCCAGAGGCCTGAACAGATGCCCCATTAAAGAAGATATAGAGACTGCAAGTAAGCATATGAAAAGATGTTCAACATCATATGTCATTAGGAAATTTGCAATTTAAAACAACAGCTAGGTACAACTGCTTGCCTGTCAGGATAACCAAACTCCAAAACACTGACACCACCAAATATTGGCAGGGACATGGAGCAGCAGAAACTCTCATTTACTGCCCATGTAGAATGCAAAATAGTACAGCAACTTTGGAAGACAGTTTCTTATATATAAAACTACATATACACTTAACATATAATCTCACAATCAAACTTAGTATTTGCCCAAATGAATGGAAAATGTACGTTAACATAGAAACTTGCACATAAATGTTAATAGCAGCTTCATTAATAATTACCAAAACTTAGAAGACACCAAGATGTCCTTCAGTGGATAAGTAGATAAATAAAATGTAGTACATCCAGGCAATAGAATATAATTCAGCACTAAAAAAAAAATTAAGTCATAAAAAGATAAGAAGGAAATTTATTACTAAGTGAAAGAACACTATATGAAAATTCTACATACTGTAAGATCACAAAAACATGACATTTTGGAAAAGGCAAAAATAAAGAGACAGTAAAAAAGATTAGTGGTTTCCAGGGTTAGTGAAGAGGGAAGGATGACTAGGCAGAGCACAGATTTCTAAAGAAGTGAAACTGTTCTATTTGATACTACAATGGAGGATACATGTCCTGTGTTTGTCAAAACCTGCATAGTGTACAGAGGAAACCCTAAGGCAAACTATGCACTTTTGGTGATAACAATGTGTCAATGTAGGTTTATTGGTTATTCTTAATAAAACCATTCTGGAATGTGACATGTTGATAATAGGTAAAGTTGTGACTGTGGGAGGGCAGAGTATACATGGAAACTCTTCGTACTTCCTGCTCAATTTTACTGTGAAACTCAAACTGCTATAAAGATTAAAGTTTATTGTTTTTTAAAAGGGACAAAAAATACAAAATCACTAAAATATGAAAGAGAAAATGAAGACTCAATTTTTTTGAGACCCAATTATTTTTTGATTTTTTTTATTAAATCATAGCTGTATACATTAATGCAATCATGGGGTACAATGTGCTAGTTTCATATAAAATCTGAAATATTTTCATCAAACTGGTTAACATAGTTTTCACAGCATTTTCTTAGTTATTGTGTTAAGACCTTTATATTCTACATTCATTAAGTTTCACCTGTACCCTTCTAAGATGCACTGTAGGTGTGGTCCCACCAATTACCCTTCCTTCACTCATCCCCCACCCTCTCCTCCTTTCCTTTGCCCTGTTCCCCATATTCTTGTGCTATAGTTGGGTTATAGCCTTCATATGAAAGCTATAAATTAGTTTCATAGTAGGGATGAGTACATTGGATACTTTTTACTCCATTCTTGAGATACTTTTCTAAGAAGAATATGTTCCAGCTCCATCCATGTAAGCATTAAAGAGGTAAAGTCTCCAACTTTCTTTAAGGCTGCATAATATTCCATGGTATACATATACCACAATTTGTTAATCCATTAATGGGTCGATGGGCACTTGGGCTTCTTCCATGACTTAGCAATTATGACTTGTGCTGCAATAAACATTCTGGTACAAATATCTTTGTTATAATGTGATTTTTGGTCTTCTGGCTATATACCTAGTAGAGGAATTACAGGATTGAATGGCAGGTCTATTTTTAGATCTGTAAGTATTCTCCAAACATCTTTCCAAAAGGAGTGTATTACTTTGCATTCTCAGCAGCAATGTAGAAGTGTTCCCTTTTCTCCACATCCATGCCAGTATTTCTGGTTTTGGGATTTTGTGATATGGGCTAATCTTACTGGAGTTAAATGATTCTCAAAGTAGATTTGATTTGCATTTCTCTGAAAATGCTCATCATCCTTAATCATCAGATACCCAATTTTTTATATGCATTCATGCAGCACCTAATAGCAGGAATATCTTCTAAGAAATGTGTGGTTAGGCAATTTCATCTTTATGTGAACATCACAGAATGTGCTTATGCACAACTAGATGACACACCCTGACTACGTAGTATCATCTTTTGCTCCTAGGCTGCAAACCTGTACAACATGGTACTGTACTGAGTATTGTAGGAACTAATTACATGATGGTATTTGTGTATCAAAATATACCAAAACAGAAAAAGTACAGCAAAAATGTGGTATAAAAGATATAATGCTGTACTCATATAGAGCCTTTACTGTGGATGGAACTTGTAGGACCAGAAGTCTCTCTGGGTGAGTCAGTGAGTGACTGGTGAGTGAAGGTGAAGGCCTACGACATTGCATATGCTACTTTTACAAACACTGTACATTTACGCTACACCACATTTGTAAAAAAAATGTTTTTCTTCAATAATAGCACTTTTTTATATAACAAAGGCAGTTGTTATCTCCCATGTAAATAATCTGAGGGATCAGCAGTTCAACAGAGCCAGTGTGCTTTGTTGAAGTTTCTCATATTCCACTGACTTTCCTCTAATGGTCACAAAATGCCTCTTTAAAAGCTGCAAGCTCGTTCATGGACAACCATATCCTCATATGACCATACCAAAGACAAGAAGCAAGAAAAAACCTAGGTGGTAAAAGAAAGTTTTCTCTGCATGTGTTCCTTATTTATCTAGGAGGAGACAAATCCTTGAGAATCCCTCCAGCATATTTCCTTTTACATCTCATTGGTCCACACTGGACTTCATGGATATCTTAGATACAAGGTATATTGGAAAATAGAGTATATGAAATTGGTAACTGGTATGCATCTGACAGGGAGGAAAAGAGGAGTTTACAATGGCTGTTGGGTTCACCATAGTCTCCATTTACCTCAACTGAGGAAGGGGATCTGCTATTTCTTCCAGGGAATTTCAGTTCTCTCCTATTTGGGAGCACTAATGTTCCACATTCAGTCAAATTCCTGTTCTGATTCCTACCCGATTGGCCCCTTGGACTGGGCTAGGAAACAAGTCTTTCCAGTAGATAAGGCATGGATCAGCAAAAGACTGAAACAGCAAATGAGTAAGAGTGACCTCTCTTATCTCTGAAATAAAAGATAACACCATTTTCCACTCTCACTTTGGATGTTAGATGCACTACCCAATTGAAACAATGCTGCGTTTTATAGGATTATTATTATTATTTTTGCTTAAATTCTGAAAATTTCATAAGATTTTAAGTAGATCATTATTTAAATTATAATGTTTCTCAACTATAGTATTTTTGTTTTAGAGTCTAACTTCTTACATGGGAAGATGTTGTTATGATTTGCACTCAATTTACTTAAAATCCTTTCAAATAAAATTATAGACCATGTAGGTTTTAGTTCTCCAATAGATACTATTCAAAACTGAGAGATAGATTGGTAAAAGAGATACAATAAAAATTAGATTAAAGCCCCTCATTTAATTTTCTGATGTTTAGCTGAGTAAACATCAGAAAATTAAGTTCTTTCAGCATCAATTTTCTCATCTGTTAAGTGGGAAAATTATTACCTCTTTGGTAGAATTATTATATAAATAAAATTACTTTTCCTAAATATAACAGATTGCTATTTGTAGGATATATTTAGAGGCTTAAGTAACTAGACCTGTGATTTCTAATGCTTTTGTTATTTCATATATAAAGATTTGATTTGACAACATAAACTCCACTTCCCAATTTCCCATGTTAACATACTCAAAAAGTGTTATATTGCATTATTCACGTATGTATTTATGTTGCCGGGTTAAAAAATATTACTAAAAACTGTTGCATTATTATTATGCACAAGGTCCACACTAAGAACTTAAAAGAATCATCTCCTTTTAACCCATGGCATAGCTTATAGAGAAGTTATTACATAGCTCTGAAGAAATTAAGTCTCTAGCCCAGAGTCACAAAATTAGTAAATGACAAAGCTAGGATTGAAACCTAAATCTTTCTCATTCCAGAGACCAAGATTTTAACCTTTACTAAGTGATTAATTAGATAAATAGATAAATATACATTTATCTAATCTAACGAGTCTGAAAAGACTCGTTTCAGAGTAAATTGAAGGTTTTAAGTCTACTATTGGGGTCTGGCAAAGATATTTTATTAGGTGTTTTGGCAAGATTTGAGCTGAAACTCAGTTACAAATAATCTGATTGATATAGTAAGATATGTCCTCTAGTCCCTACTGTTAACGAGATCTCCTGATTTTCACAGGCTCACAAAACTAGTTAGAAAGAATTTGACCTCAGCCCCATATATGAAACTAGGTTCAAAAGTAGACACATGTTTAGTGACCAGTAAAAAGCTGATAGGGAAAAGAAAATCATGAAAGAAATCACTATTTGAGAAAAGTAAGAGACTAAAAAATAAGACCTGGCTGTGAAATTAAAAAGTCAACAAACACAATAACAACCACCCAAAATCAGTTACGGCACCATCCAGTTCCCCAGAGGTTCCTCACATTTCCTGTGAAGGAGAACTTGTGTAAGAAAAATGAAAGTATTGTTTTGTTAAGGCCTTAAGCAATTTGTTTAGGAGCTCTTTTCCTTGAAGACCGGTTGGTAAACCTAAAAGATTAGCATCATAAGGACCTAAGAACTGTGTAAAGCTCAGACTTTGAATGAATAGAGAGCTGGTGTCTTGTCATCCAGGAAGAAAGAGGTAAGGTAAAAGGACGTCAGTGCCACTATCACTGATGCAGGACATTTGGCGCCCCGGCCAGCTCAGCGGAGCTGGCAGACCTGCCGCCTCCACCTTGGCGGTGTCAGTGCAGCGGCAGCGCGGCTGAGGAACCAGCTGGCTGTATGATAGGCAAGGAGGAGGACCTCCAACCCTCCCCCACCCCAGAGGCTCCAATAGCCACCAAGGCCGGACAACTGCCGAGGAGACACCTGCGCCTTAGTGTCTCCTTCACTTTACTCTTAGGACTAAATATGGAACCCCCATTTCCTATGCCTAGGTCAATTTCATGTGATTTTGACCTAGGCCTCAATTCCATGCATGGACTCTGTCCATTCATTAATACATTCATTCACTTTGCCCCGGCGGAAGGAACTGTGTTCATTCATGGATACATTCATTCACCTTGCCCAGGCGGAAGGGACTGTGTTCATTCATTTCCTGGCCAAAGAAACCTGTATATACCCAGAGACTAAAAGCCTAAACAGGGAGACCGGGAAAGATCGGGAGAGAAACAGGGAGAACTTTTCTCTCCCCACTTGAATTCTTTCTCTCTACCAGGAGCTTTAGTGTTTTTTGTATTCTTTTCTGTAAATAAGTTCTGTCTTACCACTGATCTGTGGTCTGCAGATTTATTCTTCAAATCACCGAGACCAAGAACCTGAAATTCCAGTATCATCACAAATGAATATTAAGTAATTTGGAAAAATCAGTGCAGAATTTCATTAAAATTGCAAAGCAAATTTTAAGGTAAATAATTAAATGTAAAATAAGAATCCATAGACTAGAAGAATTGGTGTGAAACGCTTCATATGAACAGCTTAAATACAAAATGACAAAAGTAATGGGGGAAAAAAGTAAAACAAAGATAAAAAGAATTTAAAAATTGGAACAAAAATTTGTATTTAGAAGGAATTCTTAAAATACTTTAAAAATAACAAAGTGCCAATAAATCAACAAGTAAAATGGATAGGTAATTCATAAAAGAAGAAAGACTGTAGAAAATAAGTAGGAGACCAAGCACCAGGCTGATAGAAGCAGCCACTGACTCTTGAAGAAGGTGCTGGGAGGGAGACAATCTCCTAGGAGGCATGGAGATGTTTTGCAGCCCAGAGACAAGCCCTTAAGCAGCTGCATGCATTAATGAGGTAAGATCAGCAGCTCCTTAGCAAGTAAGTGTTATACTTTGTAACATTCCTAGGGCAACAGGATGAGAGTTGAGCCCCGGCACAAAGAGCACTTAGCAACCATTAAATTTGTGATCTTAGCATGTGGCCCCCACTTCTGTGGTTTGGGGCTTCAATAAAAGGCTGAAAGAGAGACTTCATGGGGCTCTTGGAGAACAGACTGGAAGCCCACCTCTTGCAAGCATGTACCTTCAATCTGTGTCCTGGCTGTTTTTATTCCAACGGTGACTGGGTACCACAGCGGGCACCTACAAAAATAAGACATTTTAAAAAAAGTAAACATTTTACTTTACCAAGAATAAAGAACTGCAAAATAAAATCAGGCTCACAGTTTTAGCTTACCAAATTAAAAAGACATTGAAAAATGATAATCAATGTTAAAAAGCACTCAGTATAGTGGGAAAAAGATTTTCACAGCTGTGTGAATTTGTATAATTTATTTTTGGAAGATAGCAAGATCTACATGATTTCCAAATTCATTGTGTTTAGCCAGTTATTTCCAACTTCCTAAACAGAACAAGTAAATCTAATTTAATACAAAAATTTCATAAAAGATATATAAGAATATTACCTTCAGTCTAAATGTAGCAACTTTAGTGAAACAATCAATCCGAAAAATATGGTTACAAATACCATACCATGTAATTAGTGAATTACACATACAATAATGATAAGTCAAAAGGCGGGATTTGAAATTGCATATACACTAAAAATGCTTATTTTAGAAAACAAAAGGGTATACTTGGCCCCAAATTTTGTGTTAATTATGTTATAATGGTAAGAAAATGGATTTTTTCCCCCTTCTGTCTTTCATTTTACTAAAACTTTTAAAGCTTGAAGATGTCATATGATAGAGCACACAGAAAAGTACTGAAAAATCACAATAGTATTTCCTATTAGAGTAATGTAATCCATTTTCTTCTTTTTTTCTGAAATCTCTGTCACATAATTATGATGCCTGAATTTCAGGTTCTTGGTCTTGGCCATTCGAAGAAGGAATCCACGGACCACAAGAGTAGTGGTAAGTCAGGATTTATTTACAGGAAAGAATTACAAGTAGAGGAAAAACCAAACCTCCAGGCAAAGAGGACCCAGGAGGGGAACAAACTCTCCTGCTCCTTCTCCAAGGTCCAGCCCAGGTCTGCGATGGAGGGGAACAAGCTCTCCTGTTCCCTCTCCGAGGTCCAGCTGAGGTCTACCCCTGAGCTCTCTGCTCAGGGGTTTATATAGTCCCAGGGAGTTGTTTTGCCGGAACTTCTTAGGGCGAGGAGGGTCTTCATCAGTTACAGCCAGCTGTCCAATGAAGACCCAGGCCCTAGAAACTGACATGACATTGACCAGTCAAATGTGCAGGAGGAGGAGACAGCAAGGCGCCAGTGTCTTCCGCACAGGTGTTGGGCCCTTCCAGCAAGCTGGTTCCTCCATCCGCCACAGCATCAGCACCGCCAGGGCCAAGGTTGCGGTTGTAGGGCCTACTTGTCCTGCATCAATTATATATCTGAAGTATTAAGGATATTATTATAAAATAGGTTTGTTAGCATTTAGCGGAAAAGTTACAGGGAGTTCATGGACAAAAAATAAAGCTAGATTTTCTTTATTTTCTTTTCAGTAATTTCTACAATGATCAGTTTGGGGCTAGTCAGGTATTCTTTAGTATGGATTGGTATTTCTCTAATGCCAAGATGAACATATCCAGGAAGCCATCACCTGAGCAGGGTAATCAAAACCTGGGAAAAATGGAAATGGCTAAGAACAGTTAGTTCAGACAACCCAGAGAAATACCTACTACAAAACTATGTTCCTGTCATGAGGTAGGAGTTTAGTCTTGTTTTATGATTTCTACATAAGATAAACTAATTTTGCTCTGTTTGCCTGTTTTGTAGGTATTAGTTGAGAAGTCCTTGCCCAGAGCAATGTCTTAAAGCATTTTTCCCAATGTTTTATTTTAGTAGTTTCATAGTTTCAGGTCTTAATTTCTAAAGTTTTTAATTCATTTTGGTTTGATATTTATGTCACAAGAGGTAAATATCTAGTTTAATTCTACCTATCAATGTCAAGTTTCCCAGCACCACTTATTAAACAGAATGTCCTTTCTCCAACGCATGTTCTTATCCCCTTTGTCAAAGCTAAGTTCACTATAGATGTGTGGATTTATTTCTGTACTCTCTGTGCTGTTCCATTCACCAAGGTGTCTGTTTCTATAATAGTACCATGCTGATTTGATGGCTATTGCCTTGGAGTATAATTTGAAGTTAGGTAATGTGATCCCCAAAGTTTCATTCTCTCAGCCCAGAATGGCTTTGACTCTTCTGAGTATTTTGTGGTTCCATATAAATTTTAGGATTCTTTTTTCTAATTCTGTGAAGAATGTCAATGATAGTTTTATGGGAATTGCATTCAATATGCAGATTGTTTTGAGTAGTGTGTACACTTAAATAATAATGATTCTTCT
This sequence comes from Perodicticus potto, assembly GCA_963574655.1. Taxonomy (NCBI): domain Eukaryota; kingdom Metazoa; phylum Chordata; class Mammalia; order Primates; family Lorisidae; genus Perodicticus; species Perodicticus potto. The sequence continues at coordinate 11,855 of CAUYRH010141559.1, read as the reverse complement.
AATACACAAGCATGGAATATCTTTCCATTTCTTTGTGTCCTCTTCAATTCCTTTCATGAAATTTTTATAGTTTTAACTGCAGAGATCTTTCACTTATTTGATTAACTCTATTGCTAGGTATTTTATTTCATTTGTAGCTATTATAGATGGGGTTACTTTTATGGTTTCTTTGTCATGTTTTTGCTGTTAGCATATAGAAATGTTACCATTTTTTGGATATTGGTTTTGTATACTGCAACATTTTATGTAGAATCTTTAGAATTTTTGTAGAAATAAGATCATATCATCTGGAAACAATGATAATTTGACAAGCTTTCTTTCTCATTTAGATGCTCTTTTTTTCTTTCTCCTGTCTGATTGCTCTAGCTGGAACTTACAGCACTATGTTGAATAACAGTGGTGAAAGCAGGCCTGCCTGTCTTGTAGCCTTTACAGAGTAAAGGCTTCAGTCTCTCCCTGTATGAAACTATCTATGGACCTTTCATATATGGCTTTATCTTGTTAGGTAATTTCCTTTTATACCTAGTTTTTGAGATTTTTATTATGAAAAGATGTTGTGTTTTATAGAATGCCTTTCATCATCAATTGAAATGATCATATGGCTTTTGTCCTTTGTTCTGTGGATATGAAGTATCACATTGATTTATTTACATACATTGAACCATCCTTACATCCCTAAGATGAATCCCACTTGATCATGATAAATACTCTTTTTAATGTGTTGTTGAGCTTGGTTTGCTAGTGTTTTGTTGGTGATTTTTTTCATTTACTTATCAGAGATATTGGTCTGATCATTTCCTTTTTTGTTGTGTCTTTGTCTGGTTTTGATATGAGGGTGACCCAATCCTCGTAAAGTGAGATTGGAAGCATTCCATCATCCTTGATATTATGGAATAGTTCAAACAGGATTGATATTAGTTTTTTAAATGCTTCATAGAATTTAGCAGTGAAGCCATCAGGTCCTGGTCTTTGTTTCAATGGAAGACTTTTATTACTATTTCTATCTCATTACTTGTTATTGATTTATTCATATTATAGTTTTAGCTTTTATATGTCTAAATTTCATCCATTTCTTCTAGGTTTTCCAATTTATTGGCACAAAGTTGCTTGTAGTAGTTTATAATGACTTTTAAATTTCTACAGTATCTATTGTAATGTCTCCTTTTTCCATCTCTGAATTTGTTTGTTTGGGTTTGCTCTCTTTTCTTCTTAGTTAGCCTAGGTAAAGGTTTGCAATTTTGTTTAGATTTTCACACACAAAAAAAATTCATTCATTTATATTTTGTATTTCCAGATTCAGTTTCATATATTTATTCTCTGATTTTTATTATTTCTTTTGTTCTACTGCTTTGGGTTTGACTGACTACAGTTTTTCTAGTTCTTTGAGGTGCATAATTAGGTTGATTATTTGAAGCTTTTCTACTTTTTTGATGTAGGCATTCATTGCTACAAACTTTCCTTTTAGTACTGATTTTACTGTATCCCATATGTTTTAATATATTGTGTTTTCATTTTCTTTTTTATTGTTGTTTGTTTTTTTTTTTTAGGTGGCAATTCTGATTTATATATTGGGGTATATATATGTTTTTATATATATTGAGAACTGTAAAATACCCTCTTATATAACACTATCTAAGGTATTGAGCATATTCTAGGCAACTATAGAATCAACAGGTACAGTTTTGTCAAAAGTGCTTTGAATATCTTATAACTGTAGTAATCCAGAGATTTGACTATAAAACTTACATAGGATTTCTGAAATTGCAAATATATTTATGATACTCCTGAAGGGATTTCAGTTTTTTAGCCATAATATGGACTCAGAATTGACATGAATGTGTTAGAATATTGTTGTCTATGTAAATTATAATGTTGGGTCTAATTACCCATAAGTTAATTGTGTAAAAACTTTCTTTTTTATTTTTATTGTCTTTATTATTAAATCGTAGCTGTGTACAATAGTGCAATCAAGGGGTACAATGTGCTGGTTTCATATTCAATCTGAACTATTTTCATCATATGAAGGGTATAACCCAACTATAGTACAAGAATATGGGGAAAGGGGCAAGGGTAGGGAGAGGATGGGGGAAGTTGGGGTGGAGGGAGGATAATTGGTGGGGCCACACCTGCAGTGTATCTTAGAAGGGTACAGGCGAACCTTACTAAATGCAGAAAACAAATGTCTTCATGTAATAACTGAGAAAATGCCAGGAAGGCTATGTTAATCAGTTTGATGTGCTTTCATTTTCATTTGAACTGAGAACTTTTTTTCAGTTTTCTTCTTAATCTCTTCATAGATCCATTGGTCATTAAGAAGCATAGTGAAAGTTCCTCTTGTTATTTATTTCTACTTTTATTCCATGGTAGTCAGAGAAAATACTTGATAAGTCATAATTTTTTTGAATATTATAAGACTTGTTTTATGGCACAACATTTGATCTATTCTAAAGAAGGATTCATGTGTATCCTTCAGATACTGGATCAAACATTCTATAAATATCTATTAGGTTCATTTAGTTTATAGAGAAGATTTAGTACAATGTTTCATTATTGATTTTCTGTCTGGATTATCTGTCCAATACTGAAGTGGAGTATTAAAGTCTCCATTGATTATTTTACTGGAATCTTTTTGTCTGCATAGCTCTGTTAATATTTGCTTTATACAGCTGGGTGCTCCAATGTTGGTTGCATATATACAGGATATCCCAAAGGTCATCATACATGACCTTGCAAAATGTTCACTGTGAATGGAAGTGAGAGTTAATGTGTGTGTAGAAAATAGTGGCCAAAAAATAGAGAATATTTTGTAAATGTTTTGGGAAATTTTGTAAGGGATATTTTGGAAATAAATGTGCATTTAGCTATAATTTCCCACTTTCACTACATATGGTGACGTTAGGGGTGACTTTTGGGACACCCTGAATTAATATTTAGAATTTTCATATCTTCTTACTGAATTGACCCCATTATCATGGTATAACAATCATCAGTGTCTTTTTCCACTTTTTTATCTTAAAATCTATTTTGTCTTATAGAAGTATAGCTAGTCATGCCTCTTTTTGGTTTCCATTTGCATAGAATATCTTTTTCCACTCCATTCCAGTCTGTGTGGTGAAATTGGTTTCTTGCAGACAATATATATTAGGGGCTTGTTTGTTTATTCATTCAGCCACTCTATGCCTTTTGATTGGAGAGTTTCGTTCAGTTACATTTACATCCAATATTATATCCAATAGTAGTATAGGTAAGACTATAATACCACTATGTTGTTATTTGATTTCTGGTTGTTTTGTAGTTTTCTCTTTCTTCTTTTCTTCCATTGGTAAGCATTATTATTTTTGGTATTGCATTTTAATTTATTGCTTTTTACATTTTTTGTGTCTCTTGTAGGTTTTTTGATTCAAGGTTACACCAAGGCTTGCAAAAAGAAGCAATTGTTTTAAACATATGATCACTTAACCTTGCGTACAAACAAACAAGCAAAGAGAAGTATAATAAAAATTCTATACTTTAACTGAATCTCGTACCTGCTTTTTAACTTTTTGTTGTTTCCCTTTATGTCTTTTTGTACATTATATCTCTTAGAAAGTTGTTGTCACTATTTTGTATAGGTTTGATTTTCAGTCTTCCATTTCAAGACATAATATATACACTGCAATAATAGAACTAAAGTATTCTGTTTTTATGTACTCATTATTACCAGTGAATTATAAAACTTGAGATAATTTCTAATACTTTTCTTTCAGACTGAAGAGCTCCCTTGAGCATTTCTTGTAGGACAGGTCTGGTATTGTTGAAATCCCTCAGTTTTTGTTTATCCAGGAAAGTCTTTATCTCTCCTTCATTTTTGATGGATATTTTTGAAAGATCTAATATTCTAGAGTTAAGGTGTTTTTTTCCCTACCACACTTTAAGTATGTCATGCCATTCTCTCCTGACCTGTAAGGTTTCTTCTGAAAAGTCTGTTTCAGATGCATTGGAATTCCTTTATATGTTTTGCTTTTCCCTATTTTCTTGCTTTCTTAGGAACTTTTCCTTTTACTTGACTTTTGGGGGCTTGACAATTAATGCTTTAAGGTAGCTTTATTTGGTTTAAATCAGCATGCTGCTATGTACCCTTCCTGTATCTGAATATTGATATGTGTCTTTAGGTTCAGAAAGATTTCTGTTATTCTTTCTTTCAATAAGCTTTCTATCTCTATCTCTCTATTTTCTCTTTATGACCAATAACTAACTTTGGCCTTCAGAAGCTGCTTTATAAAGCTTGTAGGCATGCATCATTCTTTTTTATTCTCTTTTCTCTTCTGACTGAGTATTTTCAAATAGCCTATTTTTAAGTTCATTAGTTCTTTCTTCTGCTTGTTCAATTTGGCTATTAAGACACTGTGATGCATTTTTCAATTTGTCAATTGAATTTTTGAATCTAGAATTTCGGCTTAATTTTTTTTAATTATTTAAATTTCTTTGTTAAATTTCTCTTACGGGCTTCTGAGTGTTTTCTCTGTTTTTCTTCAGAACAGCTATTTTGAATGTTAAGGTTACATAACTTCATCACTCTGGGATTGGTCACTGGCACCTTATTGAGTGCATTTGGGGAGGCCATGCTTTCTTAAAGTTCTTTATTCTTGTGGATGTTTGTTTGTCAATGTCTGGGCATCAAAGAGTTAGGTATCTATTCTAATCTTCATAGTCTGGGTTTGTTTGAATCTGTCCTTGAGGAGACTTTCCAGATATTCAAAGAGAATTAAATGTTGTGATCTAAGTAAGTCTTTGATCACTGCATCCATGTCAGTACTGGGGGTGCACCAAGTCCAGTAATACTGTGATTCTTGTAGACCTCTGATGGTACCACCTTGGGGGACATGGGTAAAATATGGGAGAATTCCCTGGACTACCAGGCAAAATCTCTTACTCTCTTCACTCACCTTATTCTGGGCTGCTGGGTTGGGTGAAGAGTGATATGGGTAACCTCTTACAGCTGCTGCAGGTAGGACTGTGCCAGGTCACACCTGAAGCAAACCCAGTCTCACACAAAACTGCTAATGACCATTGCCTGGCTACCTCTCGTGTTTATTTAATGCCCAAGAGCTCTTAATCAGAAGGTGGTGAATCTTGAAAAATCTGAGACATTCTCTTCAGGGCAGCAGGTTAACTCTGGCCAGGGGGATTCTAGAAATGTGGTCTAGAAACTAAAGCCTGGACTCAGGGGCTTCAGGGGTCAGCTTCATACTTTATTTTACTGTGGCTGAGTAGCTATTCAAGTTGTAAAATAAAGTCCTCTGAACTCTTCTCTTTCATTTCCTCAAATAGAAAAAGACTCTCTCTGAACTGGGGGAGGGGTGACACAGGCACTAGCTTGGCCGGTGCTGCTATGTGTCTCACTGGGTGATGTGCGGTCAAAGTTTACTGGCTGCAGGCCAGCATATCTATAGTAATTGCCCAAGAAGTGCAGACCTTGTGGCCTGAATTCTTAGGAATTTATTCCAGGCCCTATGCTGCTTTTTATCAGCCAGTGGAGGGGTTATCCTCTGGTTGGGCTGCTCTAAATTCTCCCTCATGTGTGCCAGCAGAATTCTGACCTGTGCTATATTCCCCCTTGCCAGGGAGCCACCAAGTTTCAATGCAAAGATCCACATTTATCTCAGCCTCTCTCCCCTGGGCACACAGGTTCTCTCTCCACTCCACAGTACTGCTGGAAGATGGAGGAAGAGTGGCATAGGCCACTTTCGACAAGAAAGTGTTAAAACCAGGTACTGTGATAGCTCACCTGATTTTTAGTTCTTCTGAAAGTACTTCTTTGCATAAAGACTTGTTGAGTTTGGGGTTCATGTAGATGAGAGATGATTTCTGCAGGTTTCTTTTTTTTTATTATTAAATCATAGCTGTGTACATTAGTGCAATCAAGGGGTACAATGTGCTGGTTTCATATACAATCTGAACTATTTCATCAAACTGATTAACATAGCCTTCATGACATTTTCTTATTGTATGAAGACATTTGTATTCTGCATATAGTAAGGTTTGCCTATACCCTTCTTTTTTTTTTTTAAATACATGTATTTTATTATTCTTCATTACATTATTCCCCCCCTCACCCCTCAGTGGTAAGACAGAATTGACTTACAGAAAAGAATACAGAAAACACTAAAGCTCCTGGTAGAGGGAGAGAATTCAAGTGGGGAGAGAGAAGCTCTCTCCGTTCCTCTCCTGGTCTTTCCCAGTCTCCTCCTTTAGGCCTTTAGTCTCAGGGTATATATAGGTGTATGGGTTCCTGCGGCAAGATTTCTTTCCTCCTTGGCTCGGTGCCTGTGGCTCAACGGGCTAAGGTGCCGGCCACGTACACCTGAGCTGATGGGTTCGAATCCAGCCCGGGCCGCCAAACAACAATGGTGGCTGCAACCAAAAAATGGCCCGGCGTTGTGGCGGGCACCTGCAGTCCCAGCTACTTGGGAGGCGGAGGGAAGAGATTCGCTTGAGGCCAGGAATTGGAGGTTGCTGTGAGCTGTGATGCCATAGCACTCTATCCAGGGTGACAGCTTGAGGCTCTGTCTCAAAAAAAAAAAAAAAGATTTCTTTCCTCTTTCTCTTTGTTCATTTTGTCAACACATAGTGAGGACTTTTTATGTATCAGGCACTGTCCCTGCTCCTTAGTGCTTGTGCAGTCGCTGGAAGAGATGGATAAACAGATGAGAACCATGGAGTGATGAAAGGGGGAAAGGCCAGGAGGAAGCCTCACTCAGCCTGGAAGTGAGGGAAGTGAGCCTCAGGGGAGGCTTCCTAGAGGAAGGGGTGCCTGAGCTGGGTGCTAAAGTAGGGTCGTCCTGGTAAGAGGAAGCATGATCTTTGGAACTGAAGTGGCAGCTCAACTCCATTGAATTTAGCTTGCAAGGCAGATAGCAAGGAGAACTAAATTCAGAGGGGTGGGCAGGGTGGATTACAAGGGCTTTAGGTGCTAAACTAAAGGATCAGGCAATGGGGGGGCAAAGAAGGGTGACACTAAGAGATTTGCCTTTTGAAGGGATTTCTTTGGCAGTTGTGAGGAGAGTGGGCTGGAACAGGGCCAGAGTACTACTGCGGTGTGCAGTGGTCCTGAGTTGGTGGTACTGAGGCCATGGAGGCAGAATTAAGAGGGGCTGGTGATTGGTTGGTAGGACAGAGGGAGGCACCAAGGTGTTGGGCTCCAGGGTGGGTGGTGTGAGTCTCTGATGGTGGTCTTAGGGAGAGGCCAATGATAGGGAGAGCCATCCTGGAGGTGCTGAGTCAAGATGCAGGAGAGGGAATGGGGCTGCTGCACAGCAGGCTCTGCCAATATGGAGCTCAGGGGTTCTGGTCTGGAGCTGAGCCAGGGAGTGAATGGGAGGTCAGGTAAGAGTCAGAAGAGCAGGCACCAAGGGCAGATTCCTGAGAGTGGGAAATACTACTAACCAGAGTCATATTCAGTCGGATTCAGGTATATTAACCCAGTTAAAATTAATTAGAGGTGCTGTTAGAGTCATATTCAGTCGGATTCAGGTATATTAACCCTGAAGTTAAAATTAATTAGAGGTGCTGTTAGAATTTTCCACCTTAGCAACACTTTCATGAAGTGATTTCTGTCTGCCAAGTTTGCTGATTTTGTGTGTGTGTGAAGATAATAGATAGGCAGCTGTTTACATGTCATTTGAAGCCCTCACCCCGAAACTGTGTCCCCAACTACTGTTTGAAATGTCACCATTTGAGAGGCCTTCCTTTTAAGGCTAAAACGATCTAATAAATTGAAAATATCTTTAAGAACTGGTGTAAATTCAGCCTTCAGCAGTCATTGATTTGTGAAATATATCATTTGCTTCCGTCCAGTAGGAAAGGCTTCATCCTGGGAGCAAGTTTTGGTGAAGCAGAGTAAGAGATTAATAAGAATTGCTTTTGTCCTTTATAATACAAACTTTTCTGTAGAGGACCAGATACATAGCAGTAAATATTTTTAGCTTTGGTGGCCTAGAGCTCTCTGTCACAACTACTTAATTCTGCCATTGTAACAAAAGCAGCCATAGATAACATATAAATGAGAGGGCGTGGTTGTGTTTCCATAAAATTTTATTTATAGATACTGAGATTTGAGTTTTATATAATTTTCATAGGTCATGGAACATTATTTTCCTTTTCCTTTTGTTCCCAACCATTTAAAATGGTAAAACTCTATCTAGTACAATGGCTCATGCCTATAATCTTAACTCTTTGGAAGGCTGAAGCAGGAGGATCCTTGAAGTCAGGATTGAATACCAGCCCGGGCAATATATCATATCTCAAAATTTAAAAAAATTATTAGCTGGGTGTGATTTGGCATGCCTGTAGTCCCAGCGACTGGGAGAGGCTAAGGCAGGAGAATCACTGGAGCCCAGGAGCTGGAGGCTGCAGTGAGCTATGATGATGCCACTGCACTCTAGCTGGAGTGACAGCCAACATCACTAGTTTCCTGGGGTCACAACCACTTTGTGCTCATGGGAATCTGAGAAAATTTAAGAGATAGGGCCTGTCTCTTTAAAAAAAAAAAGAAGAAGAAGAAGTAAAAACCATTTTTACATGTGGGGCCAAATAAAAACAGGTCTGAGTTTGCCTATCCTGATTTACAGTTTATACATCACTTTCATTCCCATTATTTCATTTAAACCATCATCTCATGAGATAGATATTATCTTTTCCATTTTATAGAGGAGGAAACTGAGGGCCAGAGAGGGCAGATGGGAAGGGGATACCAGGAGCGAGGAGACTTACAGAGGAAGGAGAAGGGGGAGGAACCCTAGGGCCAAACCTGCCTCCCTCGGAGTGATGGTCAGGGGTGGATTTAACACCTCCGTCCTCACATTGGGTTGGGGGTGACCAGGCAGAAGGGTGAGTGAGCAAATTATTTGCACTCATTATGTCTTTGGTTTCTGGCCACCTCTGAGGGATGGAATAAACCTGCACTTTTAACTCCACGAGATCTTCAATGAAGCCCAGATGTAGTACACGCTGAGACAGCCAGAACAATTCACTCAGCTTCCCATGAGCGCAAAGCGGTTGTGACCCCAGGAAACCACAGTGACTTGGGCTCTGGTTCAGCTGACAAGCTTGAGTCTAGCCACAAATTAGCAGAAAGCGGCTAAGGAAGGTTTAGAATTTCTCCTGGCAGAGACTTTCCGGAGTCTGATTCCAGGGTAAAGCCCTTCTTCCTGGGGTAACGAAGGGCCCTGAAGAGGCTCAAGGTGGCAGCCAGCCCTCCTCCTGCCTTCAAAAGAGCAAGTTTAAAGCCGCCTAGAATGTAGCAGAGTGGTGTTGTTGACAGCCTGGAGTTGCCTGTGGCTTGTCTCAGTTGCTGCTCTGCTTGGGAAACTAAACGTCCAATGTGTTCTCACTCCATGTGTGGGGAACTGGACCCACTGGGGCGTGGGGCGGCTTGTATAAAAGGCAGACAGGCTTGAACTATGAGTCACATACCAGAGGGAGTACTGGGGGGACCCGAGGGTAAGGCAGTCATAGAAATGCGGCTTTGCCTCCTGGACACCTTCTAGCTTTTGAGGTTGTTTCCCTTTCCTGGTGGGCCACCTGCTAGAACAGGGCAGCAGAGCTGCTTGCTGGCCAGCTGAAAGAGAAAACTGGCCACATCATTCTAAATCAGGCCTGTGTGACCAAGCCGTCTTGAGACTGGACTGTGGGGACTCAGGGATCCCAGAGGCAGAGCACACCAGGTCTGGGAGGGACCACTCAGTGGTGGGATTGTCGTTCAACGTTCGCTGAGTGCCTGTCATCTTAGGCCATGTTTGTGCTACAAAAGAATACCTGAGACTGCGTTATTTACAAACAATAGAAATTCATTTCTCAAAGTTCTAAAGGCTGGAAAGTCCAAGATCTAGGCACCAGCAGGTTTAGTGTGTGGTAAGAGTCCAGTCACTGCTTCAAAGATGTGTCCTCACACGGCGAAAGGGCAAGAAAGAGTGAGTGGGGACCTCTGGCGCTTAGACAACAAACCCACTCCTAAGAGAAGGATGTCAATCCATTCCCAAGGCAGAGCCCTCATGGCCTAATCATCTTTTAAAGGGTCTACCTGTTACTACTGTTGCAATAGCACTTATATTTCAGCACGAGTTTTGAAGGGGACAAACATTGAAACCGTATCACCTTCTAGGTGCTAAATACTGATGACTTAGGTTCCGGGGCTAAAAGAGAAAATCCAGACATGGTCCTGGCATAGGACGGGCTCAGAGGTTCACAGAGAGAAAAGAACACAGACCCTTTTGTTTCAGGGTGTTTGCTGCTATCAGCTTGTAGAGATACAGATAGGACAAAGCAAAAACGCCAAACATGGGGACGTTATGACACTTTTCACTAAAGTTGAGGAAGGCACATGTTCAGCCTTTGGAATCTATCATCAGTTGATACCACGCCTGCCCCTCCCGGCCTCTTCCTGGAGAGGAGATCTCTAGCTAAGTTCTTTACCTTCTCTGAGGCTCAGTTTCCAGACCTATAAAATGGAATTAAACATAACTTCTCTCAGGGCTTTTTTGAGGATTAAGTAAACAATAAATGCAGAGGATCCTAATTTTTTTTGTGTGTGTGTGTGGGGTGGGGGTGGTTTGGCCAGGGCTGGGTTAGAACCCGCCACCTCCGGCATATGGGGCTGGTGCCCTACTCCTTGAGCCACAGGCGCCGCCCAGGATCCTAAATTTTTTTAATTACAAATACATTCTTGGCTCGGCACCCGTAGCACAGTTGTTATGGCGCCAGCCACATACACCCAGGCTAGCGGGATCGAACCTAGCCTGGGCCAGCTAGGCAACAAAGACAACTGCAACAAAATAAGTCGCTGGGCATTGTGGTGGGCACCTGTAGCCCCAGCTACTTAGGAGGCTGAGGCGAAAGAATCGCTTAAGCCCAAGAGTTTGAGGTTGCCATGACCTGTAATGTCACAGCACTCTACCCAGGGCAATGTAGTGAGACTCTGCCTCAAATAAATAAATTAATAAATAAAAATAAAAATACATTCTTGGCTCAGTGCCCATAGCTCAGTGGTTAGGGCACCAGGCCACATGCATAGGGGCTGCTGGGTTCAAAACTGGCCCAGGCCTGCTAAACAACAATGTCAACTACAACAACAAAATAGCCAGGCATTGTGGCAGGTGCCTGGAGTCACAGCTACTTGGGAGGCTGAGGCAAGAGAATAGCTTGAGCCTAAGAGTTTGAGGTTGCTGTGAGCCAGATGCCACACACTCTACTGAGGGCGACATAGTGAGACAGTGTGTCAAAATAAATAAATAAAATAAAAATAAAAATACATTCTTAGCAAGAATGGAAACACTGAATATACTGCTATGTTTCAGCTAACAAAGCAGCTTGCGCATTTTCCATTGCATTGATTATTATGCTTTCTCTATTGTATGCAGATTTCTGGCAATTAGTTTACAAACTTATTTATTTCTCTCTCTCCCTCATTTTTTTCTTTTTCTTCCCCTTCATGGGAATAAGAAGGAAAAAAACAATTTATATATTATTCAATAACTTTTTTCAATATTGAGGTGGCTTCTGACTTGGATCATTTTAAATAAAGCTGTGTTAAAGCCAAATCCTTTTACTCCCCCATGACTGTTTACAAGGACAAATTCTGAGTGGTACCTGTGGCTCAGTGAGTAGGGCACTGGCCCCATATACCCAGGGTTGCGGGTTCAAATCCTACCCTGGCGAACTGCAACAAAAAAATAGCTGGGGCTTGGCGCCTGTGGCTCAGTGGGCTAAGGCGCCAGCCACGTACACCTGAGCTGGCGGGTTCGAATCCAGCCTGGGCCCGCCAAACAACAATGACGGCTGTAACCAAGAAATGGCCGGGCGTTGTGGCGGGCGCCTGT
>CAUYRH010141558.1:0-13357 GCA_963574655.1 Perodicticus potto | reverse complement strand
TGGCATCACAGCTCACAGCAACCTCCAACTCCTGGGCTCAAGCGAGTCTCCTGCCTCCACCTCCCAAGTAGCTGGGACTACAGGCACCCGCCACAATGCTCAACTATTTTTTGGTTGCAGCTGTCATTGTTGTTTGGCAGGCCCGGACTGGATTTAAACCCGCCAGCTCAGGTGTATGTGGCTGGCACCTTAGCCACTTGAGCCATAGGCGCCGAGCAGTGCCCTGCTGTTCTTGAAGGCATGGGATATTACTTTGTTTTGTTTTGAAGTAAAATTCATATAACAGATCATTCATCATTTTAACAATTTTTAAGTATACAATTCATTGGCTTTCAGTTTATTCATAATGTCGTACAACCATCAACCACCGTCTAATTCCAGAATATTTTTACCACCCCAATATAAACCTCATGCCCAATAATTACTCATTTTCCATTCCCTTCCCCTGCTACCCCCAGTTCCTGACAACCAGTAATCTGCTTTCTGTCACTATGGATTTGCCCACTCTGGACATATGATATAAACAAAATTATACAATATATGACCTGTTGGGTCAGGATTCATTCAGTTAGCTTAATGTTTCGAAGGTTCATCCATGTTGTATTAGGCATCAGCCTTTTAATGGCTGAATTATAGCCCATTGTGTATGTACATATACACACATACACACACAGATGCCACATTTTGTTTATCCATTCATCCGTTGATAGGTATTAGGATGATTCCCATTTTTTCATTATTATGAGTAATACTGCTACGAACATTCACGTACAAGTTTATGGCTCAATGTATGCTGCATTTCTCTCAAGTATATGACCCAGGAATGCAATTGCTGGGTCATATAGTAATTCTATGTTTATAACTTTTTGAGGAACCAACAATCTCTAAGAGCAACTATACCCTAGCAATGTACAAAGGTTCCAATTTCTCTATATCTTTACCAACATTTGTTATTCTCTATGTGTTTACTTTTTATGTAGCCATCCTAGTAAGTGTAATGTGATATCCCATTATGGCTCTGATTTGCATTTCCCTGATGACTAAAGATGAGCATCTTTTCCTGGATTTATTGGCCACTTGAGGATATTCTTTGAAGAAATGTCTATTCAGCTTCTTTTTTGCTGATTTTAATTTAGTGTTTTGTCTTTTTGTTGTTGAGTTGTAAGAGTCCTTTATATATTATGAACACTAGATACTTATCAGGTAAATGATTTGTTAATATTTCCTGTGGCTTGCCTTTTCTTTTTTTTTTTTTTTTTTCAGACAGAGTCTCGCTTTTGTCGCCCTTGGAAGAGTGCCGTGGGGTCATAGCTCACAGCAACCTCAAACTCTTGGGCTCAAGCAATTCTCTTGTCTCAGTCTCCCTAGAAGCTGGGACTACAGGTGCCCACCACAATGCCTGGCTATTTTTTTGTTGTTGTTGTTTAACAGGCCCGGGCCGGGTTCGAACCCACCAGCCCCGGAGCATGTGGCTGGCACCCTAACCACTGAGCTATGGGCGCCCAGCCCCTTTTCAATTTTTTGATAAAGCCATTTAATATAATTAAGTTTAAAATTTTGACAAAGTACAGTTTATTTTTTTCTTTTGTTACTTGTACTTTAGGTGTCATATTTAAGAATCTGTTGCCAAATCTAAGATCTTGAACATTTACTCCTATTTTAAGAGTTTTATGGTTTTAGCTCTTATATTTTGATCTTTGATCCATTCTGAGGGTTTTTCTTGAATATGACGTGAGGTAGGGATCCAAATTCATTCTTATGCATGTCAATTTTTAGTTGTTCCAACAGCATTTGTTGAAAAGACTATTCCCTTCCTCATCTTGCCTTTCTCATCAGAATCAATTGACCATAGATGCATAGGTTTATTTCTGGATATCCAATTCTGCTTCAAGGTCTGTATGTCATTCTTATATCAGTACCACATTATTTTTATTACTGTAGCTTTACGGTAAGTTTGAAATTGAAAAGCCTCCAACTCTATTCTCTTTCAAGATTGTTTGGCTAATCTGGGTCTCTTGCCATTCCATATCCATTTTAGAATAAGCTTGTCCATGTATGCAAAAAATGGCAGCTGGCATTTTGATAGGGTTTATATGAATCTGTAGATCACTTTGGGGAGTACTGCCACCTTAATATTTTTGTGCCATTGTATGCCTATATACATTTTAGAATTACCTTATCAATTTCTACAAACAAGTCTGCAGAAATTGTGGCTAGAAACTACCGTTGGTTTTGGCATTGGCCATTTCCCACCAAATCACAAACTTCCATCTACCTGCACTATCCATCGTCTTCTTCCCTAAAAGCTTTCCTCTGTTTGCTATATAGGACATCCACGTACCCACTCATATATTAGACCAATGAAAAGGAACACATCTTTAAAAATTAGAACATTTTCCTCTTTGAAGTGGAAGCTGAAATTACAGTGGATGTACCAGATGTGCCCTTCTTACAGCTTTAAAGGAAAAGTAATTTATAACGTGTGAATTTATAAATTCATGCCAACAAAATCTCCCTGTTCACATTAAAAAATGCTTTTACCTGTATAGCAAAGGTACCAACTCCACCTGCAGCACCCAAGATTAAAGCACTGCAATGCAAAAGAAACCAAAATTAATGACAATCTTAAGCAGATATAACTTTTTTTTTTTTTTTTTTTTGCAGTTTTTGGCCAGGGCTGGGTTTGAACTGGCCACCTCCAGCATATGGGGCTGGCGCCCTACTCCTTTGAGCTCCAGGCGTCACCCAAGCAGATATAACTTAATAAACATATAAGATGTTTTGAAGCAGGGGACCTCCGTAGCTCCGTGGTTAGGGTGCTGGCCACATGCTCGAGGGCTGGTGGCTTCGAACCTGCCCTGGGCCTGCTAAACAAACAACCAAAAAGATAGCTGGGCATTGTGGTGGGCACTTGTAGTCCCAGCTACTTGGGAGGCTGAGGCAAGAGAATTGCTTGAGCTCAAGAGTTTGAGGTTGCTGTGAGCTATGACTCCACAGCACTCTATCGAGAGTGACAAAGTGAAACTCTGTCTCAATAAAAAAAAGTTTTGAACCTATAACTAGCCCAATGATAACCAAGTCCAAAAACAAAGTTATTCAGCTTTCCAAGATTGTATCATGAGAGGATTTTTATTTCAGGTTCACCGAGAAGCTATAAGTGCTTTAAGTCAGGTATCCTATGAACTCTTTCCCACAAATACCAAAACCCAAAAATAGCAATAACTTTTTTTGAAGTAGTTCAGATGGTATTTTGTAACATATGTCTTACAATTTTTCTAGGCTAAAATTACCATAGCTACCACTATAAAATTGGGGCTCTGTTTAGAGTGTTAGACTTAATTGCTAAGAAAAATCACATTCCTGACCGCATTCCCGCCAAAGTAGAATAAATGTCCTAAGTACAGACACGTTCTGTCGAGCTCATCAACTTTCACAAATGGAAGTCACTCTCACCCTCATTTTGACTTCCTGTTACAGCAGATGAACGTGCCCTATCAGCACAACCACCCTTGGGTTCTTCACAGGTTTACTCACCATAGTCCTCCCAAGGTGCTGAGCCATGAGATTATGGATGAGTTGGGGTGGAGGGGGTAGAATGAGGGATTATAAACCCTCTGAAATTGTGACTTTCCTAAAATAACATGCGAAATCTGGTGTGATTATGTGTATGTGCACGGGCAAGGAGAGGAATTCAGACCTATCATCTATTTTCCAAAGAAGTATGTGATCCAAAATAGAATCACTGGGGGAAAAAAAAAAAAATCACTGCTTTACATAATCTGACTTTTTTTTTAATGAGACAGGTCTCAGTATATTGCCCAAACTGGTCACAAACTCCTGGCCTCCCACCTCAGTCTCCCAAGTGGCTGGAAGCACAGGTGCAAGCCAAGGTGCCTCGCTATGTTTTATTCTTGAATTAAGCCACAGCTTCAGAGAATTGTCTACCTGGATTTCAGGTCCTCAGAAACTTGTTTGTACTGAACTATACTTGGTGTCACACTACCAATCAAGTGCTGAGGGACATTATATAAAGTGATTGTTTGACATTTGATATTTTCTTACCTAAGGAGATACTATTGATAGAATTATTCATGAGAAGTCCCCTTATAGGTGCCCATGGAAAAAATTTTTTCTGAAGACTAAGTGGTGAGAATATCTACGTTATTTATACGTCACTAAAAATTGCATAACAGCTAGATATGTGTTGCTCTCGCCTTTTGTGAAAACCAATGAGCTTGACAGAACATGTCTGAACATAGGACCTTTACTCTGCTTTGGCAGAAATGTGGTCAGGAATGTGATTTTTCTTAGAGAGCAATTAAGTCTAACACACTAAAAAGGGTCCCAATTTTATAGAGCTAACTCTGGTAATCTTGGCCAGGAGAAACTGTAAGACATATTTTACCACCTATCTCTAGCAAATATACCGGATCTTGGAACATTCATTCTGTCTATGACCTTAACTCTAGTTTCCTTTCCTCTTTTTCCCTCTCTAACCCATATCAGAATATAGGTTGTCATCCTTTATATTTTAAAAGTTCACAATTACTAAACCAGCTGTTCCCTCTGAAATTAATATTATTCAAGGTAATTAATACATGTCTCCTTACAAACTATGTTCCTTCTAAAAGAGTTACTTTTAATTTCAAAGAATTATAAATTGTGAAGAAGAGACTGTTGAGGCTCAGAAAACAACACCAAATTATGGCACACTGAGCACCTTGAACTAAGCAGCCTCAGAACCCGGGTCTCTCTGATTTTCTCCCACCTTCCTCTCGTACCCCTCCCTCTGCCTCTCCCAAAGCAAAGGAAGATACTTTCGTCTGAAGTTCCCTGATGTGACCAAGGGGAAGTTTCTCCAGAAGAAATGTAATCATCTTGGGTCTTTTTCTTATAATTTTATCAAACAAGATAAAGTCAAAGGAATGAATACTAAAGCAGATGCCATGCCCAAAGCACAGACGAACTTTCTCCCAGATTATTCCTGGGCCCATTCATCTCCCCTAAAAATCACTTACTCTTCCTTTAAAATTGCCTCTCCCCCATGAAAAGAGAATTTAAGCTTTAAACATCTGGTCCTTTGTGTTTCATACTTTGAGTTCTCTGCACCTGCATGCTAATACCTACATGGGGCCCTGCCACTGATAATGACAGCAACTCTCCCTCCTCTAGCAGCGGGACTGCCACACGCCTACACATGCGGCCCAGGGACCTGAGAAGCATCCTTCCCAGGCCCAATGTCAACCCCACCACCCATGGACCCAGGGAACAGCCCACTCAGGGCCCATCACTATCACAGCTGATGCCTGCATGCCTCATGCATCAAGTGCCTGAGAACTGGTCTACCAAGAGTCCACTGTTCACTCTAGCAGCTGGGTCTACTGCATGTCCACTGATGGAGCGGTAGCCTAAAAACTAACTTACCTAATGTCCCCATCCTCAGCAAAATGCCTCACAACCTCCACAAACAGCAACATAAGCCTCCAGAGAACTTGCAGACACTACTGATGTTGATTACAGCCAAAAAAAGAAAAAAAATTCATAGACTAACATACACCTACCCAGAACCAAAGCATCCTATTCAACCAACACTACAGATAAATATTTACATAAAAGGTCTTTTTCCTACTAAAGATGCTTCAGGAAAGTGGAAGAAGCCTCTGTTAAACCAGATGTGTAGATATAAATACAAAGACACATAAACACGAAAAAGAAAACATGACACAAAGAAATATAATAGTTCTCTAACAACCAACCACAAAGAAAGGGAAATCTATAAAATGCTTGAAAGGAAATTTAAATAATGATTACAAGGAAACTCAGCAAGATACAGGGAACACAAATAGATAATAAAAAGAAATCAGAAAAAAGAATCAGAAAAATAATTCATAATCTGAATGAGAAATTCAATAAGGAGATATACATACTATTATAGAGAACCAAACAGTAATCTGAGAACTGAGCAATTCAACAACTAACATTAAAACAAGTTTAACAATAGACTAGATCAAAGCAGAAGAAATAATTTCTGAACTTGAAGACAGTCTTTTGAAATAATCCAGTGAGGAAAAAAAAAAGAATAAAACAGAATGAAAAAAGCCTATATGACATACCAGACACTACTAAGCAAATAAACATTTGCATGTTGGGAAATCCAGAAGGAGAAATGATGGGGAAAGGCATATAAAACCTATTTAATAAAACAGCTGAAAGTTTCCCAAGTCTTGGGAGACAGACATCCAGATAAGGGAAGCTCAGAGATCTCCAAATAGATTCAACACCAAAAGGTCCCCTCAGTGGCACATTATAGCTAAAGTGTCAAAAGTCAAAGACAAAGAGAGAAATCTAAAAACAGCAAGAGAAAAGCGTCAAGTCACATACAAGGTAATCCCCATCAGGTTTCTCAATAGAAACTTTACAGAACAGAATGAGACTATATATTCAAAATGCCCAGAGAAGAAACTTTTGGCCAAGAATATTATAACTAGCAAAGCTAACCTTCAGAAATAAAGGTGAAAAAGTCTCGTTCAGACAAGCAAAAAATGAAGGAATTTATCGCTCCTAGAGCAAGTCTATAAGAAATGCATAAGAGGCTCAGCGCCCATAGCACGGTAGTTACGGCTACATGCACTGAGGCTGGCGGGTTCGAACCCAACCTGGGCCAGCTAAACAATGACAACTACAACAAAAAACAGCTGGCCATTATGCGGGCACCTGGAGTCCCAGCATCTTGGGAGGCTGAGGCAAGAGAATCGCTTAACCCCAAGGATTTGAGGTTGCTGTAAGCCATGATACTCTACCGAGGGCAACATAGTGAAACTCTGTCTCAAAAAAAAAAGAAAGAAATACAGAAGAGAGTCCTACACTTGGAAACAAAAGGGCAATATCTATCATCATAAGAGCACACAAACAAGTATAAAAGTCACTGGTAGAGCAGATACGAAAATGAGAAAGAGAAAGTAATTAAACATTATCACTACAAAAAACCACCATACCACAGAGATAAATAGTAAGAAAAGAAGAAGGGATCAAAAGATATACAAAACAATCAAAAAGAATCAACAAAATGACAGAAAAAGTCCTTATCTATAAATAACAACCCTGACTGTAAATGGTCTAAATTCTCTAACGGAAAGATATAGACTGATGGATGGATTTAAAACAAAAAGGACACAATTACATGCTGCTAATAAGAAATTCATTTCAGGCTCGGCGCCTGTGGCTCAAGTGGCTAAGGCGCCAGCCATGAACACCTGAGCTGGCGGGTTCGAATCCAGCCTGGGCCCACCAAACAATGACGGCTGCAACCAAAAAACGGCCGGGTGTTGTGGGGGGTGCCTGCAGTCCCAGCTACTTGGGAGGCAGAGGCAGGAGACTCGCTTGAGCCCAGGAATTGGAGGTTGCTGTGAGCTGTGATGCCACCGCACTCTATCCAGGGTGACAGCTTGAGGCTCTGTCTCAAAAAAAAAAAAAAAAGAAAGAAATTCATTTCATACGTAAAGACACACAGACTGAAAGCTAACGGATGGAAAATGATATTTCATAGTAACAGAAAACAGAAGCATGTAGGAGTAGCTATACTTGTATCACAAAACAGATTTAAAGTAAAAAAAAAAAAGAAAAAGAAAAAAGGTCACTATATGTATAATGGTACAGGAATCAACTTAGCAAGAGACTATATCAATGTAAATATACATGCACCTACCACCACACCACCCAGATATATAAAGCAAAAGTTATTAGAGCTAAAGAGAGAAATATACTCCAATACAATAATAGTTTAGGACTAAACCACCACACTTTCAGCCTTGAACAGATCATTGGAAAGAACACTAGCACAGAAACTTTGGACTTAAAGTGAACTATAGACTAATAGACATTTACAGCTACAGAAAAAACATTCTTCTCATTGGCATATGGAACATTCTCCAAGATAAATCATATGTTAGGCCACAAAATAAGTTCAACAAATTTTTTAAAAGTCAAAATCGTATCAAGTATCTTCTCAGATGACAGTGGAATAAAGTCAGAAATCAACACCAAGAACTTTGGAAACTGTGTAAATACCTTAAATATTATGCCTCTGAACAACAAATGGGTCTATGAAGAAATTTAGAAAGAAATCAAAAAATTTCTTGAAACAAACAAAAGTAGAAACATAACATACTAAAACCTATGGAATACAGCAAAAGCAGTAATAAGAGGGAAGTTTATAGCAATAAATACCTGTATCGAAAAAAGTATAGATTTCAAATAAAAAAAACCTAGCTATGTACCTCAAGAAATTAGAAATGCAACAAATGAAACTCAAAATTAATAGAAAAAAAAATAAAGATCAGAGCAGAACTAAATGAAAAAATACAAAAGATCAACAAAATGAAAGCTGGAGTTTTGAAAAGATAAACTATTAACCTGACTCAGAAAAGCGAAGACCCAATGAACAAAATCAGAAATGAAACAAATACATATAACTGATAACACAAAAATATAAAAAAATCATTAGAGACTATTATGAACAACTCTAAGCCAATAAACTGAAAAACCTAGAGGAAATGAACAAATTCCTGGACATACACAACCTATCAAGACCAAGAAGAAACTGAAAACCCATACAGACCAGTGATGAGTAACACAGTGCATCAGTGTCTGTCCATTTTCTGTTGCTTACAACAGAACGCCTGAAACTCAGCAATTTATTAAGAAATGATTTCTTATATTTATGGAAGCTGAGAAGTCCAGGGTCCAGGGATCATGTATGGTGAGTACCTCTGTGCTGGCAGAGACTCTGCAGAGTCTCCCAATGCAGCTGGGCATCCCCTGATGCCTTAGGTCTCTCTCCCACTCCTATAAAGCACCAGTCCCACTCCCCTGATAACCCACTGGTCCATTAACCCATCCATCCATCCATTAATCCCTATGCAGACTAACCCATTCACGAGGGCAACGCTCTCATGACCCCATCACCACTTATAGGCCCAACCCAGTATCACCACATTGGGGATTAAATTTCAACATGACTTCTGGAGCATATGAACATATGCTGAAACCATAGCAATCAGTTAACAAAATGTCTCCTAACAAAAAACAGTCCATGCACAGATGGATTTACTGCTGAATCTTACCAAACTTTTACAAAAGTGCTAACACCAACTCTTCTCAGATTGCTCCAAACAACTAAAGAGCAGTAATATTTTCCTAATTCATTCTATGAGGCAAGTGTTACCCGAAACCAAAACCACACAAGACATTACAAAAAAAGAAATGATAGGCCAATATCCCTGATGAACATAGATGCAAAAAATGTCAGCAAAACACACAACAGTTCTCAACCTTCATAATGCCTCCTAATGCTGTGACCCTTTAATACAGTTCTTCATGTTGTTGTGTTGTAAAATTATTTTTGTTGCTACTTCATAACTGTAATTTTGCTACTGTTATGAATCGTAATGAAAATATCTGATATGCAAGATGTATTTTCATTGTTACAAAGGGGTCGAGACCCACAGGTTGAGAACCGCTGCAGTAGAACCTCTGGAAGTTACCCACCCAAGTGACTATAACAAACTGGTTAACATATGGAGGAGGTCAAATAAGGAACTTCCATTAAGTCACATGTGGTGCCTGTCCAGTCTATGAAAATTAGGTCAACTTAAAGAGGTAGTCAATGTAGGGAGGTGGTCGGCTATGGAGGTTCTACTGTGCTAGCAAACCAAATCCTACAGGACATCAAAAAGCTAATATACCATAACCAAGTGGGATTTATCCCAGAAATGAAAGAAGGACTTAACATATGCAAAGTAATAAATGTGATACATCACATCAAAAAAATTAAGGACAAAAACCATACTCTCATCTTAATAGATACAGAAAAAACATATGACAAAATTCAACATCCCTTAATGATAAAAACTCTCTTCAAATTAAGTACACAAAAAACAAACCTGAACAAAACAAAGGCCATATATAACAAATCCACAAATAGCATGTACTGAATAGGGAAAAGCTAGTAGCTTTTCCTCTAACAAGTGGAAAAAGACAAAGATGCCCCCTTTCACTACTCTTACTAAATACAGTACTGGGAGTACTAGTCAGAGCAATTAGGCAAGAGAGAGAAATAAAGAGTAAGCTGGAAATAAGGAAGTCACACCCTCCCTCTTCGCAGATGATAAGATCTCATATGTAGAAAAATCTGAAGACTCTACCAAAAAACAGAAATAAATTCAGTAAAGGGGCAATGCACAACATACAAAAATCAGGTTTGTATGGTTTCTACATACAATTTCTACCTGAAATAGAAACCAAGAAAGCAATACTATTTATAGTAACTTTAAAAACTACTGAGTAATAAATTTAACCAAGGAAGTGAAAAATCTCTATATAATATAAACTAGAAACAATAATGAAAGAAACTAAAGGAGACACACAAAAAGGAAAGATATCCCATCTTCATGGATTGGAAACTATCATTAAAAACAACCATACCCACCAATGCAATTCACAGATTTAATTTAATCCCTACTAAAATTTCCATGACATTCTTCACAAAAATAAAAGAAAAAAACCCCATAAAATTCACATGGAACCATAAAAGACCCCAAATAGTCAAAACAATACTAAGTGAAAAGAACCAAGCTAAAGGCACCACACTACCTCACTTTAAAATATACTACAAAGCTATAGTAACCTAAACAGCACAATATTGGTATTAAAAAAAGATACATGGACCAATGAAACAAAATAGAGAATTCAGAAATAAATCCACATATTTACAGCCAACTGATTTTCAACAAAGGTGCCAGGACCATACATTGAGAAGGGGATACTGTCTTCAATAAATGATGTTGGGAAAACTGAATATCCATATGCAGAAAAATGAAACTAGATTCCTATCTCTTACCATACACAAAAATCAACACAAAATGTGTTAAAAATTTAAACCTACGATCAGCAACTATAAAATTACTAGAAGAAAACACAGAGGAAATGCTTCAGGACGTTGGTCTGTAGGCAAAGATTTTATGGGTAAGACTTCAAAGCCACAGGCAACAAAAACATAAACAGACAGATGGTACCACATCAAACTAAAAAGCTGCTGGACAGCAAAGGAAGCAATCAACAAAGTGAAGAGACAACTTATAGAATGGGGGAAAGTATTTGCAAACTGTTCATCCAAAAAAGGACTAATATCAGGGGGGCACCTGTGGCTCAGCAAGTAGGGCACCAGCCCCATATACCGAAGGTGGCAGGTTCAAACACGGCCTCAGCCAAACTGCAAAAAACAAAAAAATAGCCGGGCGTTGTGGCGGACGCCTGTAGTCCCAGCTACTCGGGAGGCTGAGGCAAGAGAATCGCCTAAGCCCAGGAGTTGGAGGTTGCTATGAGCTGTGTGATGCCATGGCACTCTACTGAGGGCGACAAAGTGAGACTCTGTCTCTACAAAAAAAAAAAAAAAAAGGACTAATATTATAATATACAAGGAACTCAAACAACTCACTAGCAAAAAAAAAGAAAAAGAAAAAAATTAATAATCCAGTTAAAAACATAGGCAAAAGATCTGAATGGGTATTTCTGAAAATAAATGGCCAACAAGTATAGAAAAAAAATGTTCAACATCACTAAAATCAGGGAAATGCAAGTCAAAACCACAATGACATATCATCTCATTCCAGTTAGAATGGCTATTACCAGGGCGGTGCCTGTGGCTCAAGGAGTAGAGTGCCGACCCCATATACTGGAGGTGATGGGTTCAAACCAAGCTTCTGCCAAAAAACAGCAACAACAACGAAAAGAAGAATGGCTATTACCAAAAAGACACAAACAAATGCCAGTGAGGACACAGAGAAAATGAAACTCTTTTCTATACACTGTGATGGTAATGTAAATTAGTATATCATGGAAGTTTCTCAAAACACTATAAAAACAGAACTACTATATGATCCAGCAATCCTATTACTACATATTGATGAAAAAAAAAAAGGAAATAAGTACATTAGGAGACAATCTAGAGATCTCTTCCACATCCTCATGTTTACTGCAGCACCATTCATAGCAGCCAAGATATGGAATCAACATAAATGTCTAAATGAATAAAGAAAGAAAACATGGCCTATATACACAATGGAATATATTTACCTATAAAAATGAATGACATCCTGTCACTCATGGCAATGTGGATGAGCCCAGAGAACATTGTTAATTGAAATAAGCCAGACACAGAAAGATAGAAATAGCATTCTCATTAATATGTGGGAGCTAAATGAACTTGAAGTCACAGAAGCAGAGAGCAGAACTGTGGTTATTAGAGATTGGAGAGGTTGGGGAGGGGAGGATAAGACGTTGCTTAATGGATACAAAATTATACCTAGACAAGAGGAATAAGTTCTAGTGTTCTTATAGCACTATACAGTAAATATAGTTAATATTCACTGTATATTTTCAAAAAGATAGAAGATTTCGAATATTCTCAACATGAAGAAATGATAAATGTGTGAAGTGATGGATATCCTATTTTCCCGATTTCATCATGACATGTTGCTTACATATATCAAAATATCATTCTGTATCCCATAAATATATACAATTATTATGTGTCAACTTAAAAGGAAATACAATCAACCCTCGATATACTTGAGAAACTAGTTCCAAGACCCTCATGTACGCTGAAATATGCACGTATTCGAGGTGTGTGTCCTCACACCCCCACCTCCCAGTCTTACACAGAAAGCTCTCCATAAAGGTAAGTTTTGCATCCTGAGACTATTGTTATTTTCAATCCACGTTTAGTTGAGAAAAATTTGTGGATAAGCAGACCTATGCAGTTTAAAGCTATGTTCAAGGGTTAACTCAACTATAAGTATACACATATATACATACATTTATATGCCTTTTCTCCTATTAACCTATTGTCAGTTTATTTCTGCAGAGTAAGTTATAGAACCTTCAAAGAGTGGAAGAGAAGTTCTATTTGCCCCAACAATCAAAACCCTTCATTTTAAACATTTTATACCTTTAGTGCTTCCTAAATGAGGAAAACAGCATTAAAACTGTTTCACCAAAACATTCCAAAATTAATTCACCTACAAAATATTTTTCTGTCTTACTTTTGGCCATTCTTACAGAAATGTCGCAAATTAAACTCTCATTTAAATTCTTCACAATATGGCTCAGCGCCTGTGGCTCAGCGGGCTAAGGCGCCAGCCATGTACACCTGAGCTGACGGGTTCGAATCCAGCCCGGGCCCGCCAAACAACAATGACGG
The DNA here is from genome assembly GCA_963574655.1 of Perodicticus potto. NCBI lineage: Eukaryota > Metazoa > Chordata > Mammalia > Primates > Lorisidae > Perodicticus > Perodicticus potto. Next base: position 99 of record CAUYRH010141558.1, on the reverse strand, counting down.
CTGCAACCAAAAAATGGCCGGGCATTGTGGCGGGCGCCTGCAGTCCCAGCTACTTGGGAGGCGGAGGCAGGAGACTCGCTTGAGCCCAGGAATTGGAGG
>CAUYRH010141556.1:0-13655 GCA_963574655.1 Perodicticus potto | reverse complement strand
CCCGGCCCGGGGCCACCTGACAACAATGACAACTGCAACAAAAAACTAGCGGGGCATTTTGGCGGGCGCCTGTAGTCCCATTTACTAGGGAGGCTGAGGCAAGAGAATCGCTGAAGTCCAAGAGTTTGAGGTTGCTGTGAGTTGTGATGCCACAGCACTCTAACCAGGGCAACATAGTGAGACTCTGTCTCAAAAAAAAAAAAAAAAAAAAAAGACATTGAAAAGGAGAGTCTCTGAAGGAAAGAAGGGACTTAGGAGGAAAAGAATGCTAATAAACAGCAAACAACAGAGAAAAATAAAGCAATGATGGCTACATCCAGGCCTTTTAAGGATTCCGGCCTATTTGAACCCTGAGAATTCTGATAATGCTGGTTGCCCAGGAAGACTCGGAGGTGTTCAGGGCGACTTTCCCAGCCCTTCCTGCCTCCTCCCTACTGGTCCTTCCTGGGCCTGGTGACACTGGTGGCCCGGGCTCCCTGCCTTAGGACACATACAGGGTCTTAACTGTGACCTTGCAAAAGGAACCTGATGTTCTCTTGACCAGTGAAGGAATTTGGACTAGATCCAAAGATTTGGGCAAAGAAACGTATACAAACACGTTTTATGCGGAGGTCCCCTGGAATATAGAGGGGAGCGCTCAGCCAGCTGCTAGTCCTGCGCGGCCTCCCTCCGAGCTGCAGCCGAAACCTTTCTCTGCTTCAGGTGCTGAGTTTCTGGACAACTAAAACCCCGAAGGCAGAGGTGGCACCCCTGACTTCCAGGACGGCCACTTGCCCTCGGGCTACACACTTGCCCTCCGGCTACAGGCAGTTCAGAAGAGAGCAGTGTTTGGGCACTAACTCCCTGCTAAGTCACACTCCGCACAGAAAAAGTGAAGCAGAGCAGCACCACAGACCCCACAGCCACGCGGAGCCCACGGAAAGGGTGCAGAGCCTTCTGGCCTCCTCCTGGCCTAGTTTACCCAGAGTCTCGCTGCCGGAGGGTGTGGGCAGCAGCCAGCACTGGGCAGGACAGGGCTGCGGGGCGCCCGGCAGGCGTCTTCTCTTCCGGCCTGGGACGCTCCCTCGGGCCTGTCCCTCGCTAGTGGACAGATGGACACTCCGGCCAACACCCCAGTCAACCGCACCTGCGTCCTTGCTTGCCGGAGGCTGCAGAGGTCTGTACCGGTCGTTGGAGCTCAGGAAGACAGACAAGCCAGGCCTAGGAGCCGGGCTCCACTGGATGGAGAAGTTGCGAGTAATAGCCGTACCTTCTCAGCAAAACCCCAAACTCCGTTCCAAAAAGTTTTGCGGGTGCAGATGGTGCAGGTCGACACCCCATAGCTGGCTGAGGTGAGCCTCCATGCCTTGAGCAGCGACCTTCTCAGCAGGTGTATTTACCCTTTGGCCAGGAAAGAAAAGATTCCCCTCACCCTCCACCCACCGTAAAAAAAAACATCAAGTAGAAACATGGGCATTTAAAGGAAGGGACACGTAAAGGTGCCGCGGGGGCTGAAGCCAGATGCGGTTCTCTCCCTCGCTCGTCTTTCTGCCACCAGGTGGCGCCAAAGGCACGTCTTCTCTGCCCTTCTGCTCTCCGGGTTTCGGGACGGTGGGGCAGTGAGTCTCTGCTGGAGCCCTGGGTGCTGCTTCCCATCCCAGCTCTCCGCGCACCTCGAATGTAGGCTCAGAGGAAAATCTACTTTCACACACGCCCTCCACCCTGGCCCCAGGAAATGTCAAGGCCTTTGAAATGAGGCTGGAGGCTAAATAACCAAGTGGGAAAAAAAAAGTGGTTTTATGTTATTTGTCACGCGTTGGCAGAAGTTTTGTTTCCTCCCCCCTTTCTTGAGGAAAGACATTAAAATTGTCCTTGAACGGAAATCACAGAAGGAAACCATAAGGTATTTTAAACAAGAGTAAAAGAAAGGCGTCTACTTAGGTGTTTGTAAGTGGGCAGTGGGTGATGCAAGAGAGAAACATACCACGGTGTGAATATAGCCAAGTATTCCATTTATTAACAAAATAAGTCTTACCAAGGGAGATCTCTATTTATCCAGAACGGGCCTGTAGTCCCCGCGCTGCTGCGTAACACCGGGGTAGGGTGCTGAGGGGAGAAGACCCAGGGGCTGAGTCTTCCACCCCAGTCACTGCGGGAGCCTAGGAGGCCCACGGCCAACTTTGGCGCTCTGCTGGGTCAGGCCGGGGAGGGTGGGGGGGTCGCTGTGATCGGTGCACTCCGACTCCTCAGCCTTCCCCCAGCAGAGCTAACAAGGTTGTGACACCGGCTGACGTTGATTTGGGGTCTGCTTTGGGGGGATCTAGCTAGAATCACTGACCCTGTCCCCCCACCGCCAGGGGAGGGTCATTGACCCAATGAGGGAGAGAAAAACAATGACTATAAAGCACTTCGCAAAATACAAGGAGCAAAGTTTCAGGCCAGCCAGGCCTTCTAGGTCTTTTACTTGAATAGGATGAGCCCTACCGTCCCCATCAGAGGGAGGGCGGCTGGAAGGTTAAACGGACGGAAAGGCTCTGGCGGAGGCCATCTGGGCCCCTCTACAGCGAAAGTCTGTCGGGGTCCAGGCTCTCTGTGCTCAGAGCAAGGTAGGGGAGCAAGGCTCTAATTTTGGGGGTGGGGGGGTGGGGCAAGGCCCTGACCCAGGAACCTAAGAGGAGAGGGTCGGTGGGGAGGAGTCCGCAGAGCAGAGTTCCCTGTCAGTAGCTCAGGACTTCTGCCACCTTAGCAGCCCCCTCCATACTCCAAATGTGCTACACACACAAAAAAAACTCTGTTACTTGTACAAAGGATAAAACAGAACCTCGAATGGAAAGAAACAAGGAATGAGAGGAAAGAGAGAAGGGGGAACTGTAGTTTTAACAGTTAAGAATCATGCAAGAAACTCCCCAGGGAGCAGAAATCAGAACACAGCAGAGGCCAGGTACCCTCCTCTCCTCTCCCTAAAACCAAACCAGTGAAAAGAAAGAGAAAAGGAATACACGTTTAAAACTTACACCTAAGAAAAGGAAAAAGAAAAAGAAAGGAAGAGGGGCGGGGTACATGTAGTTATTTGTGTGATTAATATTATAATTTGGGAAAACACAGACTTTTTGCATACCATTGACTCATGTGGGCCGTTAATGCACTTATATTCCCAGCTCGTAAGCTAACATTACAGTAAATAAATACACAGTCCGGTGGGGAGGGTCTGGGCGGGGAATCCCGGCAGGGACAAGCAGTAGTGGCGGTTGCAGCGGCGACAGCGGTGGGGGAGGTAGGGACAGGGCGGAGGAGGAGCTGTAGTTACTGGTATCCGAGCGCCGAGGCTGAGGCGAGTCTCTGTCCGTACAGTGCATACGGCGAGTAGTAGGGTCCGGCTGTGGGCAGGGACGGCACAGCCAGGCCCCCAGCTGTGGATAAGTGGCTCTTGCCATAGGGGTGGTACCGGCTTAGCCCCAAAGTGTGTGGACTCCGCAATGACAGCGACCCGGGGCTGCCGGGGGCGGCAGGCGGGGGGAGGTGTAGGTGGCAGGAGGCTGCAGCCGCGGCAGCTGCAGCAGCGCTGCCCAGGCCCGAGGCCCCAGGGTAGGCGGCCAGAAGTTTCTCTGCACCCGGCAGGGCCGTGTGAGTCCGCAGGTGGCTGAGCAGCTCCTCCGAGGTGGCGAAGCGCTTGTCGCACGGCCCGCTGGCCGCCACCCAGTTGCAGCTGTGCGGCAGGGGCTCGTTTTGAAGCATGAAGCCGTAGGTATAGAGCGGATGGCCAGGCAGCGCGGCCTGGGCGGCGCTGGAAGAGAGGGCGGCGGGTTGCAGCGGGTGCCCGGGATACACCAGCGGGTAGCCCCCGGTCTTCAGGCTGGGCCCGGCCGGGTCGTGCGCGCTGCAAGTGGAGCAGCTGGAGCCACCGAGATGCGAGGCGCTGTGGTACCCTCCCAGGCAGTACGGGTCGCGGCACAATCCCTGCAGGAAGGAGGGCGGGGAGGCCCCGGTGAGCGGGCTGGAGCTGGGGGGCTTGCCGGGCGGCAGGCCCAGTCCTCCGGACAGCTGGCCTCCCACAAGGCCAGACTTGCTAGGATCCAGGCCAGGCACGAACTGAGACGGGTAGCCAGCGTAGGCGCCCACGATGGAGCCATGGTAGCCGATGCTGGAGGGCGGCAGCGGGAACACCGAGTGACCCGGCTTGTAGGGTGACACAGGCGCCACGTGGCCGGCCCCCACCAGAGCCGAGGGGGGCTCCGACTTGCGCCCGGAGGCCCCAGCCTCGGTGCCGCCATGGGCGCCCGGCTCGCTGCCGCCGCTGCGGCTCACGGCCGCGGGCTCCGGGCTGGTCTTGGGCTCCTGGTCTTTCTTGTCCAGCTCCCCGCCGCCGTTCTTGCAGTCAGAGTGGTGCGGGGATCCGCCTCGGGAGCCGCCAGGCGAGGACGAGGACGACGACGCGGACGCTGGCGCTCCATGCGGGGGAAAGGGCGGGCAGGCAGCACTGGGGACCCTGAAGCCCGCCTTGTCTCCTGGGGACGAGGAGGACGACGAGGAGGTGGACGACACCGAGGACGAGCCGCTGTCTTTGCGGGAGTCGCCGCCACCGGAGCCCTTGGAGTAGGGCTTGAAGCTAGACTTGTCTTCGGAGGGGGAGTCCCCCAGCTGCTTGAGGGCTGCGGACGCGGAGGTGGCGCCCGGGGCGGAGCGGCCAGGGTCCTTCTCCGCTCCCAGCCCGTTGGCCGCCGCCGCCACCGAGTTAAGCTTGGAGGAGGGCGGCGGGTCCGGCTTGCCGATCTGCGAGCAGGTCTGGGCCAGCAGAGCCAAAGGACTCTTTTTGGCGTCCAGCTGTGGGAGACAGCAGCAAGGGGAAGAAAAAAGTGGTGAGGCTGAGAGACCCACGAAACGAGCAGGGGCGCCGGGGGAGTTGTGTGACGCTGGACGCGCTCAGCGCGCGGGCAGCGGGGCGGGCAGGGCCTTGGGGAGAGGTTCTGGGAGCCGAGCCGGGTCAGGCCGGGCGGGGCCGCGAGGGCGCCACCGGCTCGGGGACTCGGGTTCCCCCGAGACCACGCGGGAGAAGGCGACTTGCCTGGAGTCAAGGCTGTGACTCCCCTTCTCTCTACGCTCCCCCTCCTCTAGGCCCGGGTAGAAACTTATTCGTTCAGTTTGGGGGAACTTCGCTCGGGACGGGTTTCAGGAGGTGGCGCCGCCGGGTAGGAGCCGGGAGACGCGTATTCTAGGGGAGGGGCAGCAGCTGGCGCTGCTGGTAGCCCCTCCCTCCTGGGGAGGGCACCGGGAAGGGGCAGGAAGAAAGACCCGGGATCGCGAGTGTCTGGGGTAGAGCGCCTTAACCGGATGGGACAGGGCTTCAAAGAGAACAAACCAGAGTGGGGGGCGGGGAAGGCCCAGGGGCGATCACCGCTGGGCTTCAAACTGGGTGCCAGAGGAAAAGTAAGGGAGCCAGTGGGGACTGCAAGAGCAAATCCCATCGGAGCAAACGCAGAGCTCTGAAGGCCGAGTGTGGAAGGAGAACCTTCCCCGGGAAGCGCGAGGAGAACCCGCTGGGCTCTGCTCACTCAGCCGCCAGCGTGGCTGGACTTGGGCGTCGCACTGTGTCTCGGGGCGCAGGGAGCAAGGTCCTGGGCCCGGCGGTGGTGGGCGGAATGGGGCCGGCGCTGGGCGGGCAGCGACCGAGAGACTGACCTCAATGGGGCTGACGGGAGTGGAGGACAGCGGCTGCAGGTACTCCGGGTGCAGGAGGTGACCGGTGTGAGCGCTCAGCATCTTCAGGACCCTGATAGGGAGCCGGTTCGCCTGGCGCAGGGGGTCCGCCGGGGGCAAGAGGGACACCGCCGCCGGCACCGCCGGCCTCTTCCCGCCGCCGCCGCTGCCGCTGCCGCTGCTTTCGGGTGTCCTTGGGTTAGATCCAGCGGGCGAATCGCTCATTTGGAGGAGGCAGCAACGCTGGGGGGGCGGGGAGGGAGGGGGAGCACCGGGGAGGCGAGCTCCCGGGGCGGGTGGGCTCTCTCAGCAGCGCCGATGGCGGTGCAGCAGTCGCTGCGCCTCCTCCCCTCCTCCACCGCCGCCGCCGCCGCCGCCGCAGCCGCCAGCCGGGACTGGCAACACAAAAACCTTCGCCTTCCGCGAGCCGCACGTCAAATAGCTGCGATCGGCAGCCACACTTCAAAGGGATCGCCGCGCCCGCCCAATCGCAGCTCTCTCCCGGACCCCGGGGCGGGGAGAGCGACGGGCGGAGCCTGGCGCCGCCGGTGGGCGGGGAGAGTCTTAAAGGGGTAGCAGCCGAGTTCCGCCGCCGCCCGGGCCTTCACCACTCGCTGTCCTTCCCCCCTCCCCCCGACTGCGCTGGCCTCGCCACGGAACCCACCAGGGACAGGAATTCTCCAGGACCCTGGGCTCTCTGGCCTATCCTCCGCTTGGTTTCCAGTCGCGCTCTCTCTTCTCTGCCTTCCCACCACTGGGGGGTGGTGCTGGCAGGGGCTGTCACTCTGCCGGCAGAGTGTGTTTGGGGTGGGGTCGAGGGTGGGAGAGAGCGCACGGCTCCGGCTCGGGTAGGATGCAGTCCGAGCTTCTCCCGAGGCCGCCGGGGAGCGGGCCGCGCCTCGGGAGCCCCGGTCCTTCTGGGCAGCTCCGGCTCCGCTTGGCCCGGATCTGCGTCCCCTAATTGGCCTCTCCCGGTGTGTGCACTTGGAAGCATCTGAGCCTCCGAAGCATCCACTCTAAGCAGCTCCAACTACTTTGAGCCTGACCAGTCCGAAGCCTTTAAGTTTGCCTCCCTTCCGGGGTGCGATGGGCGCGACTGAGCGCGGTCGCCTGGGCTGTGCGCGGTGCCCGCGCGCTGACTTATAGCTTCGGTGTTTGAGGTTTCTTTTTGTGTCCCGTTTAAAGGCGTAAAGTTTTTTCACTCTACGGTGTCTGGCTGCTATTTTGGGGGGACCTAGGTTCACGAGAGAGGCCGGCGTCCCAGAGGAGGGGAGATCTGTAAGTGCTGCTTGTTGTCACGAACTCCAGAGATAAGCCCTTCCGTCATTCTCCTGGTGGGAGGCGGAGGGTCCGGGGAAGGAAAATGGACCAGCTTTCCTCAGGGAAATTTCAGGACAAAAACTGTTAATTAAAAATAACCTTTCCTGAGGGTGTCCCCTTTTTGGATAATGTGTGCATGACCAGCTTCGCCCTTGGCACAGATTTTACCTAGTCATAGCCCTGCTATCAAAGTTCCTGGCCGGCGGCTCTAAGGCAGCACCAGAGCTGGCCCTTGGGGCGCAGGCGTCAGGGTAGACCACTTCTCCTCGCTCTTGGCTGCCAGATGAGGCGCACTGGTGTCACTGTCTCACTCCGAGACTACTTTTCCAGTCCCAAGCCATCGCTCAGATTGTCAGGCCTGTCACTCAGGGCGTATTGCTCCGGGACTGCCAGTTCCTGGCTCTGCCACGCTGACTGATGTCCTGAGAGAATGTGAGAACGCAAGATGGGGATAGGTGATTTCAAAGGGGTTTTTCCAGCACAAGAAAATAACAGTTTTAGGACCAACAATCTCGACCCTTTATCATGCCCAGTGAGAAGACAGCAGGCACCGCTCCCAGCCACATAGATCATACACTAAGCTGGATTCCTGCTGGTTTGGGGTAGCATGAATCAACTCTGAAAATTACACAGGCTGTAATTAAACTTCCGCCCTGTTTTAATTTTGGTAAAATCTAAATCAAGTTAAACCTAATGACAAAGAATGTCCTAACTGTGAGGTGTTTCCCATATTGCAGCAAGAGGGGTACAGGAATGTAAGGGGAGGGGCGATCCCATTTATTTGAGTATGATGGGCTGTCCCTTCCCTACCCCCCTTAGCTCACACTGGCCTCTGTGAAAAGACACTGCTGTCACTGCCAACACCACTGTAGGGCAGTTCCTGCCTTCAGGAGACTGTGGTGCAGAGTGGGACGAGTAGAAGAAGGCTGCTGCAGAGGGGCTGGCTTGTAGGCCCCTGGAGGAGGACCAGCTGGGCAGAGGGGAGACCTCAGAGGCAATGAAAGATGAAAGGCCCCCTGGTTATTGTGACCAGCCCAGCTGAGAAAGCCAGCCCAGGGATCCTTCTAGAGCTGTAGCAGCTGTGTGTTAGAAGTGATTAATGAAAAATAAGTCCAGACAAAAAGGGGAGGGAGGGAGAGAGAAGAGGCATTTAGGAATTTGGGAGGAACTGGAAGAGAAAGGGGGACATAGAATATTCATTCTCTATTTGGGGGAGAAAAAAGGTGGTGAATGGAAGAAAGGAAGTGAGATAAAAGGAGGTGAGGACAGGCTGTCTGGGTGGGGTGGGGGTGGGGAATTTGCCACTTTTAAAAGCACTTCCCTACCTTAGCTTCCAGCACTCATCTCTGCCACAGGCAGGGGTTTCAGGCAGCACTGCTGTGTTGGCTAGGCCTGTTCCTCCCCACCTGGGAGGCGGGACACACTTTGGGGTGCCCGTGAGGCCAGCAGGGTTTCTCTGGCTGGGTCCTCCTATTGCCTGAGGAAGGAGAATGGAAAACCATACTTAGCCAGGCCAGAGGCCTAATTAAAACACTACTACGTGATCATTACCATCAGCATTTGATGTTCACTTAACTGAACTGCTAAACCACACAGAGCCCTAAACTCTACCTTAGTGGGTTGAAAGCAAGTGCAGTTTTCAGAGGAAAGTCACCTGGGAGGCAGTCTACCTCCAGTATTCAGATCAGAGGAATGGGCACCTGGGAGGCAGTCTGCCTCAGTATCCAGATGGGCTGTGTTTATTGAGGGCCAGCTGTGGCCAGCGCATTGTGCTAGGGGCATGGTTGGAAAGTCTGTAAGATGTCACAGCATAGGGCATATGGCATAAGTCCTCCCTCCCCTTGCAAAACAGTGACAGATGTATGGTGAAGGAGCCTTCCTATTTCCAAGCCCTTCTCAGATTGCCCGGGGAACAAGCAGCCACCATTAACATGGGATGGGGAAGAAGGCTGTCTGAGAATGTGCCATGACGCTGTGGTGAAGAATGACAGCTCTGCAAGTCAGGCCCTTAGTAAGCTGAAGCAAGCGAGGTGACCAATGAGAGGCAGAGAAGTCCCTTGGAGCCAGGCCTCTGAGCCATGCTGACGTGCTGATCCTGAGCAAGTTAACCTTCCTAAGCATCAGTTTCCTCCTATGTAAAGTGTCAGCACAACCACCGCAGACTTGGGCGACCAAAAGCAGACAAGGCATGTCACCTGTTCCGTGGTTGCCACGGAGTCTCAGGTAAATGACGGCAGCCACAGATAGCACCATCTGAGTCTGCAGAAGTAGTCAGCATGTCAGTGACTGAACTGGCAGATCTCAGCATTGGTGACCCACCAGAAGAGCCCGTGTTGTCCTAGAATTCCACAGAGATGAGAATAACCCCTCACCCAGCCTCCAGGCAAATGTGTCTTTAAAGAAACAAACCCTCCACTCTGCAGAAGCCATCAAGAAAATCCTTTAGGAAACGGAATCTTTATAGATTTTTTTTTTCCCTTTTACCACTTCAATTTACATAAAATTCACCCACTAGGAAAAAAATACCTGAGTCAGGTTAAGACCGAGTGGAGGCAGATTTGTTGTGTGGGTGAACGTGTAGCGTTCAGTCCTCGCTGAGGCTGAACTGCCTGGATGATCACCTCTCTGCATAGCACTCAAACCCTAATGGCAACAGCATGAAATAATATCTCACTGGGTAACTATTTACATTTTTTTTTTTTTTAACAAGCTGCAAGAACTCTTAAAAAGTCTGCCTCATAGAGAACTTGGTTTTCCTCCCTGGTGCTTAATATCTTTCACTGGCTGGCAATTAGAGCCCTGGGCGGGAGCTCTGATTCAGTGGCACTGTACTCTGGGCACTCAGGCATTTCCTCTGCCGTGTGCCCCATCCCTGGGCTTCAGACACGGGGGTGGGGTGGGCAAGAACAGCAAGAGCAGTCTGACTAAAGGGGGGGGACAGCCAGCCTTGCAGGAAGCCTGCCCTACACTGACCCAAGGAGTGACCTTGTCCACGTTCTCACAGTTCAGATTACGGTTGTATTTATCACGGAGCATCTGCCAGTGTTTGTTTCCTTGTCTGATCTTCCACTGGACTGCGAATGCTGCTGTGTGGTCCTCATCCTCTTTGGACTCTTACTGCCTGGTGGAGTGTTTAACCACCATCACAGCAGCCAGTACTGAGTGTTACTCACATAATTGGGATAGTGTATTATCTCATTCAATCCAGAGACCCTATTAAGTCCTATTACCCTCATTTTAGAGGTACAAGTGACTTGCTCAAGGTCCTAGCTAGTAGGAGGTTGGGTGGAAGGGTGCATGTGAATTCAGGTGGTGTCAATGCAGCTAGTTGCCCGAGGAATGTTTGTTGATGAACAAATAAGAATATTACATACATCTCATATAGGGCTATCTATTTCTATCAGACCTTACAGTATTCTCAAAAGATTTAAGGAGGATGACTGTATTTTTCAAAATATTGGCTATATAAACATGTTAAAATATCAGCTGGGTATGGTGGGAGCCTGTAATCTTGGCACTTTGAGAGGCCAAGGAGGATTGCTTGAGGCCAGGAGTTTAAGACCAGCCTGGGCAACGTAGCAAGACACTGTCTCTAAGAAAAAAAAAAGATAAAATATTTTTTCCACATGCATTTTTGTGTCTATCATCTCATAATTTTCTGAGCTGTTTTGGGGAGGTGTTCTTGTCCTTGTTTGACAGGTGAAGAAACTAGTCCCAAGAACTTAAGGGACAGTCTAAAGCACGCAGCAAGTGGCTGACAGAGTGGACACAGAATGGGGCCTTTCCTGCCCCCTCCCTGGTTCTTGGCCTATTACCTTCTACTTGCACCATCCTGTGTGGACGGGAGAGCTAACTCTCACTGATAAAAGAAGGAAGAATTAACTCCTTTTCCTCCCCCAAGAATTTCCTTTAACTGCTGTGGTAAGAAGGAAGGGACAAAAGGAAATGTAGACTGAAGCTTGTCTATTGGCCAGTGTGTTAGATGGGTCCTTGAGCAGCTGCTTTGAAGAAGTGGTTTCATTTATCTCCTATCAGCCCTGGGGGAGATAGGCCGGGCCCCAAGAAGGCGGGGAGAGTAGGTGTGCCTTTGAAGTCCTCCTTCCTTTGCCTGCCACCCAGATACATCAACCCCAGCTCTGGGCTTTCACCCTTGACTACTTTGTTCCTTTGGGCCTTCAAGTTTCAGAGATTTCTCTTTTAAGTTGCAAATATTACAGGGAGACATCACACCCTCCTTATCAGCTAACACCTCAATTGTGATTAGCAGACCCAGTGTAATAATAACATTTATTGAGCAGTATCCTATGCTAGATACTGCTCTGAGCACCTTCCATGTCATAACTAATTTACCAATGAGGTGGGCACTGCCTTTACGCCTGTTTGGCTACATACAGGGGAGGCACTGAGGCCTGGACAGGTTAAGGAAATTGACACAGCTAGAAAGTGGAAGATCCAGGGTTTAAGCCCAGATGATTGTCCTGAGCTGCTCTATAGAATGCAGGGCAAAAGGAGTGGGCCGCTCAGAGCAGAGAGAGAACAGCAGGAGAAACAGGGGACAAATGACTTTAATCATTTTCCAGAGGCTGGTCTTCTCAATTAGAATCTTCCTTTCATCCTGAGAAATGAGGAATACAGTAGAGAGGAGAACTGAGGCAGGAAAGGACACGAGGAGGACTTTCATCCACTCCGTTAACTGACTTGAGTGAATTGGTTAATTCAATGAATCATTCATTCAGTTACTGTTTATGGACTGTTTGGTAGGCGTTCCCATGGTGGATAAAGACCAGAGTGACTCTGTGAGCCCAGGCCCTCTTCTCTCTGTTGCCCATGTTCAGCAACTCCTCCTGAGCCAGTAGCCCTTTCCTCTGGGCATCTGTAGACTTCTTTTGAAGGTTAAATAAAAAAGTCAAGGCCGGGTGCCCTGGCTCTTGCCTATAATCCTAGCACTCTGGGAGGCTGAGGCAGGTGGATTGCCTGAGCTCAGGGGTTGGGGACCAGCCTGAGCAAGAGCAAGACCTTGTCTATAAAAATATCTGGGCATTGTGGTGGGCGCCTATAGTCTCAGCTACTTGGGAGGCTGAGGAAAGAGGATCACTTGAGCCCAAGAGTTTGAGGTTGCTGTGAGGTATGATGCCACCACACTCTACTAAGGGTGACAAAGTGAGACTTGTTTTAAAAAAAAAAAAAAAATGTCAGGAGTTCCTAACTTAAATCCTGCTTAGTACCCTGTTGTTCTTTTACCCACTGTTCTCAAGTGCATTTAATCAAAGTAAAGTTCCAGTTTCCACTGACATTTCCTGAATATCTTCTAGGTGCAGACACCATTCTGGGTGTGTTCACGCACTTTCTGTCATTTGGTGTAAGAGGAATCCAGTACTAGGGTGAAAGGCTTCTGAAATGGAAAGCAGGGTCTGTGTTTCTTTCCCCAGTGGCATTGTGTTGCCCCACATCGCCCTCCAAGCTCCCACCGACTGGAACCGATGGGAACCCTGGGCCCTCCAGAAAACCTCAGTAGGTGACTGATTGTGAACTCAGTGGTACAGGCAGGGATCACACCACCTCTGCTCCTTACCATGGGCTTCAGCAGTGAAAGTGATGATCTTTCCATGATTGCCCCAGCCGGTGAGGAAGCTCCAAACACACCCGGTGTGTAACCCTTTGTAGGCTGTGCTTCCAACTGGGATGTGGAGCTTCAAACTCATTTCAAAAAGCACAACTTAAGGAAAGGGGAGAGATACTCAGGCCATGGCTTGATTATCATAAGTTGTATTTGACAAAACCAAATTCTAATATGTCAGAAAAATGTCGAGGAGTGTTTATTTCAGTGGCCCTCTGCCAACCTCTGCTCTGAGCAGGAGGCCTGAGGAAACTGATGGCCAAAGGTATAGTGATATACATAATATCCCTAGCCCCATTTAAAATTATTTTTATTTTGCTGAAAAATGCATTTATTTATTGATGATGAAGTGCATTCCCATGGCACCAAATTCCAAAGCAATGAGAATGTACAGGGGAAAAAAGAACAACAGCCCCTCCTGGCCCTGGGTCTAGTTTCCCTCCCCAGCGTGGTCAGGGCCGTATGCGTGTTGTTGCAGATGCTAATACAGACATTTTTCCCCTTTCTGTACACGAATGATAACACATTATACAAACTGTTATGCTCTTAAATAAATTAATGTATTTTAGAGACTACTTAATAAGTTTTTGTGTTTTATTTATTATTTTCTGGTTTCTTTTTTTCTTTTTTTTTTTTATTATTGGGGATTCATTGAGGGTACAAGAAAACATTTTACACTGGTTGCATTTGTTGGGTAAAGTCCCTCTTACAATCGTGTTTTGCCCCCAAAAGTTGTGGCACACACCAAGACCCCACCCCCATCACTCCTTCCCTCTCTCTGCTCTTCCTTTCCCCACCCCTCCCTTATTCTTTCTCTCTCTGTTCTCCTCTTCCCCCACCCCCACCGTGTCAATAATTGTCATTAATTGTCCTCATATCAAACTTGAGTACATGGGATTCATGTTTCTCCTTTCTTGTAAGGCTTTACTAAGAATAATGTGTTCCACTTCCATCCAGGTTAATACAAAGGCTGTAAAGTCTCCATTTTTTTTTAATGGCCGAATAGTATTCCACAGTGTACATATACCATAGCTTGTTAATCCAT